>JAECUM010018462.1:0-34922 GCA_016617855.1 Megalonaias nervosa | reverse complement strand
CTCTCCATTCTGTTAATTTGTCAGATTTAGTTTCATGACCTGTGACAGTCGGTGTATTGTGTACTTTACCCGTTGAGGGCATTCATTTGTTGCTAGACAATGGCTTAGCTGGAGACAAGGTTGTAGTTAATCCACTTGAAACTGACAAGCCTTCTTTGGATCAGAAAGTTGATCCTATTGAAAAAGAAATCCCTGATTTATTCCCAGCTTGTGCAGTTACCAGAGCTATGACAAAGAAAGCTCTTGAGAATGATTTTGATAAGGAAAGTATTCCTTTAGCTGACACATGTATTGGTCAGGCTTTTGATGAGGTCACTTTCACTCCTAATTTGGATCAATCAAAGGTATTGATCACAGTGATCCTCTTTTGAATACTCATTCTATTTTTTCTGATCAGGGTGACAAACGACAATCACTTGTCGTCGAACAGGAGAAGGATCCTGAAATCTCCTGTTTGTTTCAGCGGGCCATTAGTGAAACTGAAGCCACTGAAGTACCTGTCTGTTACTTCATTAAAAATGGAGTTATTATGAGAAAATGGAGACCTACCGAGGTACCTGCTAGTGACGAATGGTCAGTAAAATATCAGATTGTGGTTCCGAAACCTTACAGACAGGAAATACTTAGTTTGGCCCATGAAACTCCTCTGGCTGGTCATTTAGGGATAAATAAAACGTATCACAAGATCTTGACTCACTTTTATTGGCCAAAAATCAAAAGTGATGTGTGCAAGTTTTGTAGATCTTGTCATACTTGTCAAATTGTAGGAAAACCAAATCGTCTGCAACCAATTCCTGCATTTGACGAAGCATTCAGTAGACTTATGGTAGACTGTGTTGGTCCCTTACCAAAGACCAAGTCAGGTAATCAAAATTTGTTGACCATCAAGTGTGAGTCAACAAGTTTTCTAGAGGTAATTCCTTTGAGGAATTTTGCTCAATTTGGCCTTCTTAAATTTGTTCAATCTGGTCAAAGGTCAAATTTCAAGTCTGGTATGTTCCAGCTTGTTATGCTTGAATTTGGCATTCAGCAGTTCAAGTCAAAAGTGAAACTATGGTTTCACCAAACTTTACTAGAGAGAAGTTTTGAGTTTTGTAGTGGAGTCCATTCTCTCTTGCTCATTCTTCAGAATTTTCTTCAATTAATAATTTACGGCCCTTGTAAAGTAAAGAAGAAATGAATGAGTTAAATTATAATATTAGTACTCTGGTCTAAGTAAATTAATGGAGTACTACTGTTTTGAAAGAAACAGCCAGGTAAATCATGCAATTAATTTAGTTGTACCTGTCCCACCAACTGAGGATTTGAATGAAGAAATTCAGTTGGATTTTACTGATCTTGGAGCAACAAATCTTTGGAATTCGGAAGTTTTGGAAAATCTAGACCAGAAACTTTCTTATTTACAAAAACAAGAAAAAAGTGAACTTAAACAATTATTGTCTGACTATGAGCACTTGTTTCCAGACGTGCCTGCAAGGACGAACAACATTTTTCACGACGTAGAAATAGTAGATTCAAAACCCATGAAACAACACCCATACAGGATGAACCCTTTCAAACAGGAATACTTGAAAAAGGAGATTCAGTATTTACTGGAAAATGATTTTATAGAGCCCAGTAAGAGTGATTGGAGTTCATCGTGCATTCTTGTTCCGAAACCGGATAAAACATTCCGAATGTGTACGGATTATAGGAAGGTGAACAGTGTGACAAAAACAGACTCATTTCCATTGCCAAGAATCGATCGCTGTATCGACGAAATTGGAAATGTCAAATACGTCACTAAATTCGACCTTCTGAAAGGATTTTTGCAAATTCCACTAACGGAAAGAGCAAAAGAAATTTCGGCATTTGTGACTCCAGATGGACTCTACCAATATAAAGTAATGCCATTTGGGATGAAGGGTTCTCCAAGTACTTTTCAACGCCTTATGAATATGATTACTTCTGGTCTAGACAGTTGTGATGCTTATATTGATGATGTCATCATCTACAACAAAACCTGGATAGAACATCTAGCCACGATTCGGAAGTTCTTCGACAGACTCACTGAAGCAAATTTGACTATTAATTTATCTAAAAGTGAGTTCTGCCGTGCTTGTGTTACTTTTCTAGGACATATTGTGGGACATGGTCAAGTTAAACCTATAGATGCTAATGTCAAGGCTATTTCTGAATTTCCTGTGCCTGTCAGTAAAAAACAGCTGATGCGATTTTTTGGTATGGCTGGGTACTATCGCAAATTTTGTTCTAATTTTTCTGATATTGTTGAACCTCTGACAAACTTGTTGACCTTGCTTGGTATCGAAACCTGCCACCCTTCGTTTATGCGTCTGGCGCCCTTCCAAATGAACTATAGCGGCTCCTGCACAATCACGTTCCTACACAGCCTCTACAGTAGAAAGCATATAATGAACAGTAGACTACATGCGGCTAGGCTGGCAATTGACAATTTAATAAAGAACTCTCTGTAAATGTTTTTAACTCAACGCTGCCTGTTTTCCTCAACTGCTTATTGCTTAATAAATAGAGGATCTCAAATGGTTAATGATTTAATATTGAATTTATGAAACGAGTTGAATAATGTCCAGCTTTTGCGAGCCTTGGCGAGCAAAAGCGGACATTATTCAACGAGTTTCATAAATTTAATATTAAATCATTACCCATTTGAGATTCTTTTTATCACATAGTTTTTATTTCAGTGGAAATTTTTAGTTAGAAAGAAGAACGAATAATTTCGTTCATTCTGTCAGACGGTGCACCTTTCATTTGTTGTGCATAAAATATAGTCCCAAACAATGTTGAACTGGTAAAAGTAGATTGTACTTTTTTACAAACTATAAATCAAAGAAAAAGCTTCCATCCAAATAAACAGAACATTTTATAACGACAAATCATTTTCAAAACAGAATGATCAATGCGATGTGATGCTGCCACATTGTTTGATACGGTACACAGTACAGTAGGCCTACAGTAGAGTACATGTTTACCCTAAAATGTCACTTTCAGAACTAAACGTTACATTGTTGCGATTTTCATGTGAAATAGGATTACTGGATGCAAAATTCCCACATTTACTGCAATGCATTTGTGACCGGATATTTGCAGTATTTGATTTGGAAGAATAGACTGTACAGAAGACGTCAACAAAATTCTTTTCGAGTCGAATTTACATCCCATATATACTACGTAAAGATGCTGTGGTTGGATAAAGTTCTGTCGGTTAGGAGACCCATCTTTGTTCAGATTCTTCTGTGAACAGAGGTGAGTTTATTTACTTCTTTAAGTTAACATTTAAACCACGCTTGTATATACGGTGGATTCTATATCTATATTATAGATATACCGACCCCCCCCCCATCCCCAACCCCCGCTATCAAATAAGCAATACCCCTAGTTTTACTTCTTATTGTGGTTCTTGTCTTGTAGTTTTACGCCATTTTTCTTATGATGATATTTTTAAACATGACACAACAAAAACCTGTGGGGGTAACATATCCATATTCAGACAGACGAGATAATTTTTCCTCAATTTCCTTTTGCGAGTCGAGTTAAAAAATGGCCGCCAAAAAATGTTCATTCAAAACAAAACATTCCAGAAGGTGGAGTTAAAAACGTTTTCCCACGATCCCAGCCAATCAGTAAAGAGGATCGTGCACAATAATTTCATGGGCTTATTTGGACCAATCAGAATCACATAAAGCGATATGTTCACACGTATAATATCAAAAATATAAACTGCACACACTGTAGGCGATGAGTACCGACTATGTGATAAATAAGGGTATGGATATATTTGTCAATTAGGTATTTCGGTCCTGTGTTTTTTAAATTAATGTGAGGCATGTACATCTCCCATAGTCACTTCAAAGTATTTAGACAGTGAAATACATTCGGCTAGGGAAGCAGAGCTATTAACCCATAAAGCAGACACGTGGGTTCAAGGGAAGTAAAATATCTCAAATGGCGTGGATGGCAACTATTTTGAATTGCATCAAGCTAGTTAATGCATAGTGTTTTCACTTAAAATTATCGCAGAGAGAAAGGGGTTGCATTTGCACTGTGAGCATCTCTTTGTGTCAATTCTGACCTTTCGGTAAGTAAACTCCATGTAGAAATTGGGATTGGATGCATCAACGTCTTGTTTTACTATGAGCTATACATTTCCTTTTTGCAATGACCTTTAATTGATTTGCCAATCAAGTGAATGATATTTGATCTATTATAGCTGTCCATAAAAAGGAACCTTTTTATCCTTTGCTTTATTCTGTTCTTTAAATGAAATTTGTGTAGTAGGCAGGTAGACGCTGCATCAAATTTTTATATAAACACTGTCCATTACGCCTCAAGGTCATTTGTGTCGATAAATCGGTTTTTTATATTCAGCTGCCATTTTTACACACCCTTCCATTATGACGTCTTGTCAATCATTTCGGTAATATGCTGTAAGGATTACGTTCAAATAGTGTTTTGAAGCTGAAATAGATTCTTTGAATATAAGGAAAATATTGCAAATCATACATAATTTCAAGTAGTATATCGCAGTCCTTCAGATAATGATAATAATAATACAATTTCAGTGCAAATTTTGCTTCGGTGTACCTTGCAAAATTTGGTAAGATTATATTTGCAAATTTTCACCGTTTTCGTAAAATGTCAGGTTGTCGACCACCCCAGTAAAATAGGCAGAATATCGTCTGCTATCGACCTTATTGGAGATGTTTCTTAACACAGTGAAATGATATTTATGGGGGTGGGGATTGGGTTAGAATTTGTACCAGGCTTCTTACAACATTTATCCGGCTTTTCTTTGTGACACCTCCTTACTATATTCATCGGGGAAAAAAAAATGTGTACTGACAGAAGGAAACAAATATTTATTTACCTTTCATTATATTTCACACGCGTTCCCCTCCCTAAAACCTGGACTGTGCGTGAGTGAGAAGGTGTTTGCTGAAGAATAGTATCAAATTAAACTCAACTATAACTCATGTCAATCACTAGATGGCGTAAGTGTACTGTCGGAATTTTAGAATATTTTTCTGTTTCAATTGCATGGCTCATGGGCACACTTTCTCAATAAGACAACCAAGAGCTCAGTATAATACATACGCCATCGGAAATAGTAATGTTAAGGTTGACAGTCACACCAGACTCCCTCTTTGAAGTCCTCTCTTGCGGATCAAGAAAAAGAACAGATATCCTTCTCCTGTGAGAGCAAATGGCAATAGCTATTTCAGCTGTTACGTATATGTAATTAAATTGCTTTTGTATTAGTTTTAAAATTCTTTTTTATTTTATTTTTTGTTTCATTACATTTTATTGTAATGATTATTGAAACGATTCGAAATTCTTTTTCAGTAATTCGATATTTTCTTTTAGTAAATGTTGTTTATCTAAGACGTAAAACGCGTTACATGAGAATTATTTTTAGTTAACCTAGTTCGTCTTGGGTTGGGAAATTCGTAAACAGGCAATTAAAATGATTGGTCAGTATCAAGGCCATACTTTCCTTGCGTGATGACCATGTGTACACAACGTTTTTTTTTATTATTGGTTCTTAAGTGGGGATACACTGGTGTACGTGATATATCTCTTGTAGTAAGAGACCACATGACCCATCTCGCGAGACTTGATATGATGTTTTTGGGTTTAAATACGCATTCTTAATATTTTTCTGGGAGAGGTGTTTTAACATCTTGAAGGAACAAGGTGTTTTTTATATTTGTTGCCAGATTGTTTGTTTTTCATTTGTTTTTTGGATTCAATAATTTATTCTCCTGAAAACGCAACAAGTTGACTTTCTTATAAAAAATTCCGAAAGATATTCATGGAAATTTATTCTGGAATTATTTGGAAACAAAAACTGTGAATCAATTGAGGAATTGCTGACATTCGTACATGGACCACATCTGACGTCATCGCCTTCCATATTTGTATGTCGTCGAGATTCGAACCTGGATTTTAATAGAACTATTTAGTGATAGGACTTGTATTTTTCATTCTTAGGATTAAATTTTGGATTGTATTCACAAACCGTAAGTCCTATTTTCCAATTTTTACATTGTTTTCTAGGGAAATAAATTATTTTGTTAAAATATACAAAGCTTGTTGGCTTTCACTCTTTTCTTTGTTACTGAGTACGAGCCCTTGTCACGTAACACAGCAGAACAGGACATAATATTAGGTGCAGTAGGAACTAATGACCAAGCACTGAATCGGGACACGTCTCCAGATGTCTGCGGTTAGAGTCATAAAATTTGAAAAGGGCATCGAGCATAAACAACCACTCAACTGGCAGATAAAACTGCTTCATGAGGTTGGAAGAAACCATCGGACCATGTTGTGCCAGTGGGTCAATACATTGGTCCCGCTTTGGGTCAACTCTTTAGTCCGAGCGGGCTGACGCTTGCTTTCAGCATTTCTTTTTACTGTACAGATATCCTCAAAAAGTGCCTTGAAAAACCGCTTCGTGTCAGAGGTTCCTTGCCACTGCTTCGACTTGGGAGTAGTTTTATGTGCCACTTGTGGGTCAAATGGGCTTCTATAGCGAAGTGTACCTTACAATTTATAGGATCAAACGAGGAATTAACAGGGTGACGAAATGGAACGCGGGGGAGGGGGAATGTGAACAGTATTACAAATGGCTGACCTCAGTTGGGCGGTGACTTAGTAACAGTCTTTGAGTTGACCTCAATACGCATAACTCTAGATAAGTGTTGAAAAATCTGTGTTAAATTTCTCCATAGGTTTAATGTGCGAGAGCCTCTGTAGGGTTAAAAGTATAAAAAGTTTAGTTATTATTTAAATTATTCTTTTATATTTAGATTATTGTTTCATGTTACATATGTTCTATATGTAATTTCATAAGTAGGAGAATAGATACATTACGTCAATTTACTTAGACCCATTTCATAAAAAGATAATTTAAACTCCAATCGAGATGTTACAACAGCGAATTCAAACCTAGCCTATGAGCGTCCTTGGCAGCTGGTCCGTCCCACACATCGGCTCAAATCGCCCTGGCAAATGTACTACGGTAACGCTGAGGTGTGGTTCAGGAAGTGGGGCCTTCACGTTCACAACAACGTTTGCCGCTTCAGGCTAAGACAGAACAACAAAAATATTAAACAGTATTGGCCATTCTGGTGCACAACCCTTAGGTAAGGGTAAGTGTGTTAAATAAAGACTGAGACGCGTAGAACAGCTATACCCCGGCAAAGGAGTATGAATTAAGATCTACCTCCAAGAGAGAGCGATAAAATAGACGAGTTGCCTCGTTCCATCCAAAAGGATAACATTGTTATTCTTGTTTCTTCGCCCACCGATACCATTTAGGGCATGAGTGGCAGGGTAACGAATAACGCTGTAGTCATAACTGGAGATGAGCCCAAATATCTAATCCGAGCTACTGCAGCCTGAACACCTTCACTATGTTCAACCGCTACAGACGCGGGTCCCTCAGTGGCCAACCTCGCTCAGTCCCTCAAAGACGTTAAGATTATCGGTATCAACGTAAAAAGGGCGTATACCCAAAATATATCAGAGTTGCCTAACCTGATAGCGACGTCCAATGTTGTTTTTCTGTTCAGAAAAGCTTGCATCAAGGATGAATAAATACTGAAATACTGACCACCGCTAGACCGAGAACGTGAACCGCTATTCCAACGTAATTCAGGGAGTCGAAAGCTAACCAACAAAGTTGTACTTTTAGGAGAGCTCAGCTACCGCAATCTGTCCGTCAGCTACCGACGATGACCCCGCTGAGGCCAACTATTCCCAATCCATTGAAGGTCATTAGCATTGATGTGGCAAGGGTCTATACCCAAATCATGTCATAGCTGCCTAGCCTGCCTGCAACGTACCAATTTTGTCTTCTCCACATAGCAGCTTGCATTACGGATGCGTCTGTACTGAGAAATGTATGCTTGATCGTGAGCATTTTGAAATTTAAAGTTATAGAATTTTAAATATCATAGTGTTTGCATAGGTTTGCTGTGGAAGCTGAATTAGAACTGAGAGATGCTATAGAGAACATGAGCCTTACAGTGGTTCCACGTATGCCTGTACAATTAGGTTTACTATAGATGCAAACTCCTGTTTCTATTTTTGGATAAGAAGGAAAAATGAATATCTTTTGTCTACCGCAGAATGATTTTCAGTGGGATATTAAACACACTTTCAGAAATGTTGCCTTGAAAACATTGATGAGGTGGAGTGTACAGATTTGATTATACTGGGTGCAGCAGCAAGCAAATATATAAATTTTAGACAATTTACTTTCATCGAGTAATTGTGGTGATCATTTTGATATTTCCTATCTATATTTTGAAATTTTATGCTTCATATTTACCACAGTGATTCATGCTGACGTCCTCTCCTGATTTTGTGACCCACCAATTATATTCCGTACGTGTTTAGGAACTTAATATTTTGTATTTTAATTGGCTTATGTACATTAGTTTCAAATTAAATTATATATGCCCTAAATGAATTTTAAGTCGTTCCCGTCATTGAAATCTCCTTTCTCGAAGTATTATATGCACATATAGATGGTCACATTTACCTGTTGCTCATTTAATGCATAACATGGACGATGCTAGATTTTAACCTTAAACGGAAGAAATATATATGGTGATAGCCAACAAAATTCACTTGGTTAGATATATTTACCTTAATATTTTTTCTTATTTTCTGAATTGAAGCTCATACATCTATACGTTGCCCGAAACCTTCCATTGCTAATGTAATCTTTCATATACGAAATATGCAAACTGTTTATTTATGCAGTCTGCTAGTAATGAAAGGTGTGTGATGTAAATCAAGGTTAGGTACAGGACTCACGGAACTAATTATATCGAGAAATGGGAACAGTCTAGAAATGGGTGAACCAAAAGTAGAGTATATACAGGTTTTGATGGACATGTTACGAGTCTATGCTCTTAAAAACGGAACAGAAAAGACTGAAAGACAACCACCTTTGCAAAATTCAACAAATAATTTATTTCCCTAGAATACAATGTGAAAATGGGAAAAAAGAACTTACGGTATTGCGAATTAAATCCCCAAAAAATCAAAGAATTACAGACAGAAATCCTGATCATTTAAAGTCCTGAATAAAATTCAGTACAAGTCCAAAATAAATCTAAAATCTGACGGTGACGATGTGTCTGTGGGAGCTTGTAGAGTGTTGAAGTGCCAACAGTCTTTTGTTGAATGACAGTAATGTAATTCCTAGTTTGAATTCACTATAAATTCCAGTGAATGTCTGTATACGAGAATTTTATCAGAGCACTTTAGAATTTCCAGACAAAAACATCGCTTGAATTCAATAATTTAATTAAATAAATTTTGCAGCCCAAACATTAAATACTCGACACAACATATAATGCGACTTGAAAGTGCTAGATCATAAAGCACGGCTGAAAAAATCCTCTCGGTTACAAGATTATTTAGTTCTCTATTTGACCTCAGGTCACAATTAGTATTTTCTAAAACTAACCTATTACCTAATTGAAAATTACCTTCTAGAATGATCCTGAGGTTTACAAAGCAAAATCCCAAAACCTGGACTAAATCAAATTCACTTCGGAGATTCCAAAACCTAGACCCAAATAAACGTATGTACATCTTCTATTAATAATAATACACATAGAGAGTAATTTATCTATGTATTAGTTGTTTACACAGAATAAAATCAAAAAAGCACAAATGAACTCAGTTTTGGACAAGGTCAAGTCCAACATAGAATGTTACATTACATCAGCATATAATGAAATTTTAAACAAATAATAAAAAAATTAACTAACAAACAATGAAATTAAATGTGCATAACAGGCATTGTTAGTTGATAATGAAATAAGTTAATCTCTTAAGAGGATAACTTATTTGTAACGGAACATTTGTCTGGAGACAATGTTGTAATGAACATTTGTCCTTTTAGAGATTTGACTTTGGAACACTAAATTTAGTACCTGACTTTTAGGCGCGAAATTGACAAAAATTACTTCAAACACATGTAGACAAAAATACCGCGGATCTCCCGGGAAGCTTTGTTTACGGATGGGTCTATACTGAGAAATACAGGCTTCATCATGAGTATTTACAAATTTAATGTTACTGAATTTTTGATATCATGGAGATGTCGTAGGTTTACTACGAGAGCTAAATTAGTACCGTGATTCCCATAGGGTCGACTGTAGTGGCACTTATAGCTCTCTTCAAAGAGTTTTCATCGATACCTTGCGGCAGGCCATTTTTCTTGTCTTGAGTAGATGGGCAAGGAGCGACTCGTCCCTCTTGGGCTCTTTAATTTGCTTGTTCGTTGGTGTCTCGATTTTATTTTTGTTCGGCTATTGCTGTTTTTCGTCCTAAATGCAGCCTGCGCACCCGTCGCTGGCTCGTCGTAATCTTCGAATCCGTCGGACGGTTTATTATTTTATTGACAGCGATGTCCAAATTAGCAGTGCTAAAACATTAAGGCGACGGTAATGTGTTTGTCTATATATGAGAGACAACAGATTTATCCTTGTCCAATAAACTGTTTCAGCATGTGAAAATCACCCGAGAAACATATATAACTTAAAGGTAAGTTTGCCATGTATAAATCATATTCAGGTCTGGTCACATGACATATATATGTGACTGTGTACACTTGAGCGACGCGAGACTCGTGAGTATCACACAAGAAAATTTCCAGATAACATGAGGAACAAACATAATGCGCATGTGATTTTCCAGTGTAAAAATCACATTCAAACTTGGCCACCATCAGAATCATATGTGAGAAACCAAATTTGTGACACATGTGTGATCCATGTCAAAATCGTATGTGAGAACCCAGATGCGCAAGATATATGTGAAATCCAGTATTTATTACACAATTTGTCAACCGTTACGCAAATATATTTTTCTCTCCTTACCATAACACAAGAAAAAACATTCAGGAATTATAAAATTAAACGAAGGTGGATTAAAATAATTCATCCGAGCTCTAATCTGACTATAGTCCCATCCTGAAGACTTCAACCTGAATACATGCTTAATTAACTTTCGTGTATTCGCTGTGTGGTTGAAAGGGATTCTATCTTTGCACTGTACTAACTTCAACACAACATTTGGAGAAAACACTGCTCATTTGGTAGCTTTGAAAACCCGTCTCGGTTTTGGTGTCTCCCCTAGCTCGAACAATTTTAAATGTATCAATAAAATAAAGATGTTATCACATATAAGCACAGATTAATTGATTTAAACAAATAAAATTTGGTATGCATATTTATATTAATATGTATCTGAAGTTCACTATAAGTTAACTTGCGTAAACCCACTGAGTGTCCTATGTTTTAGGCCATAACCTATTATTTTCATCTTACTTTACCTATCTTTAACTTTAGAGAAGACCCGTTTGAGATAAAGAACGGAACGTAATATACATCACAATGAAAAGGCGTGTAGCATACAACATTTAATTTAGTAGTAATATCTTCAGTGTCAAAGATTAATATTTTCTATCACAGTTTTCTGTTTTGGTTCAGTATTATTAGAGCTATAATAGACCAAGAAATCAAATATTGTTTAATCTTATATTGTTGGTGCAGGTTGCGTCGCATTCCACAATTGGGGTCTTTGAAGTCAAGGTCACATGTTTATATTTTATGGTTACTTTTTCTGCTTATATCTTAAAAGCTCTTTGAGCTTCAAGGTCCAAGTAATTCAAATTGCTGTCTCTTTATCTGATGGCATCACATGCACACAGTCAAGGTCTTATATTCAAGTTAAAGGTTACTGATATATATAGAATCTATGTTGGGGTTTGGACCGAGACAAGGAAATCCCAGTCAAGGGGTTACATAATGTGTCTCCCCACAAGGCTAGCCTCGTGGGGACACATATAATGTAACCACGCGACTGGGATTTCCTTGTCTCGGTCCAAATCGCAACGTAGATTATTTACTCGCCCAATATTATCATTTAAAGTAAGAAAGAACTCCTAACTTATGCAATATAGTTCACGCGCAAATGTTTACACGCGGTGCATTAATACAAGTATGTTAACGAGGACTGTGGCGTGACGTGTCATCCGAAGTATACAGTTTTTATGCGTGAGCCAAAAAAATTACAACATAAACGTTGCATAGTTTTGAGGTATTATCACATTTAATATATGGATGTTATATGAAATTAACAAAAAATAGTTCATATTTATTGCAAGAAAATGTTTCATTTTCATCAGTTCTAATTTAAAAAATTATATTGTACATAATGAAACGATACTGGGCCCACAGCTCTGTTGTAGAGTATAGGCTATTAAAGTTACATGTAGCATGAGTGTCCGTGCTTGGGTTATTCAGGGGTAATTAGAGATCCGTGTCTCTATCGTATATAACTCTCCTTTTCTTTAGAGGAGGTGAAACTGTTTGTGACATACTTGTGTTGTAATTAATATTGATTGTAAAAGTACCCCCGTGTATAAAAGACCCTCCAAATCCGGACCCCAGCGGATAACCATGTGCTAAACTTTCAAGTTCACGGATTTTTTGAAAATTTATTTTTCCGTCTTAGAAATAAGGCAATTGCTACAATGAAATTTGTTTATGGATTAATGTGTTGACGGATAATGATTCGTTCTGGCTGGTAAGTGCATTATTTGTCATTAAATATTGTAGGTATATTTTGGTTCAATTGGGGCGCAATGGAGATGCTTAACAAACATAGAATAAAGCATATTTGACATAACACATTTCTCGATGTTACTAGTTATCGGCAGTTGTTAAGAGAGTTGGATGCTATGAAGTGTATAGGCCTATAGTCTATGTGCATGGATCAGTTGTTTTCTGTCATTGTTCATTGTTCATTTCGCACAGCATTAAGAATTTTATTCAATCTTCTGCACAGTCAATTTTCAGGTCAGCGTCATTAAATGTAGCTAACAGTATATAATTTGTTCACACGAAGTATTTAAAACTAGTCAGGTAGCTTTAGCTACATTTAATGACGCTGACCTGAAAATGTACCGAGCTTAAGCTTGCATATAGAATAAAATTGACAATGCTGCGTGGAACGAACTAGCATAATACCAAAAAGCTCGACATCGTGTGCGTGTGTGTCTTTGTCTCTCTCGAAATGTTTTTGTATGGTGTGTTCTCAAAGATGGATTGACCTTAATTTACTATGTTTTTATTATATATTTGTTGTTGTTTGATTTTAGAATAACTGCGTCAGGCACAGCCGAAGACAACAAGGGTTTCTGTTTTTAAAAGTAGTTCTGAGTGCGGGGACACCTTGACCGAGACGACTGGTCTGAGATGACTAGACTGAGATTCGAAAAGTAAGGTTTGCAAAACAGCTTGATTTCTCTGTCGCATGGGTGAGAAATTGTTTCCACTTTTAAGACAGAGCTATTAAAGCTTAGCTTCATTCCATATTTCTGCCCAGTAACAGTACATATCTGTTACAATCTGTTACAATCGTCACGGATGTCAATATTCAGTGTTCTTTCCCATGAATTTGTGATAGCATTGGGACAAATAGATTTATGAAACTTTTTACGAAAATCATCATAGAGTGACAAAACAATCAAATGCAAAAGAAAGTAAATGTATGTTCAGTCTACGTTTTCGAATAATATTATGGCTTGAAAACTGTAACACTGTCAGATTGGTGTGGGATCTAATGAAATTGACTATTTAGTTACTTTGAACATATTTCAGACATATTTGGAACATTTGACTCCATCGTCATTACAACAATATTTGTAATTTAGCATGGAAATGGTCTCATGAGAAAAGGACTCTATATATCCGGCCGGATCTGTAACAGTGTCAAAAATCATTAACGTTGCATAGTTTTGATAAAAACTGCAATTTAATCTCAGATCGATTGCACGTATTTCTCAAATGGGGATTCAGTTTAAAATAAAATTTGTATCCTTGCTATGATCTACATGTTACTTGCAATGATGTATTGGAGTCAAGCCTGTTGCAGCCTTCATTGCAACAACCATTGTCATACCTTTTATGTATCAACTATGATAACAGAATGGGTATGAAGGTAAATGCTGTCTGCATATAAATTTGCATATTTTTGTTGCATCCATTTAAGTTTGCTAATATTTGTTTTAAAAATGCTTGTGGGAGAATGATGCAATGTGTTCAGCATGTTTTATTTGCATGTACTGAAGGGTACTAAATAGATTTTCAGGCCATTATTTTTAAAAACTCGGGGGGTGAGGGTGGGAGAGATATTAGGTGCTTGCACTTTTTGATCAGTTAATTTAAGTAGAAGGTGTTACGAAACACTGCTTCATGCAGTTCCATGTTATTAGGCAAGCATATTGATATGAACATGCAAATGAGCTGATTATATTTTCAAACCATTAATTTTGGTTTTGTATTTATATTTTTCAAACTAATTTTATTACAAACATATTAGCATTTCTTTTTAGAATCTTCTCAGCCTTGGGAAATGAAATTTGCTAAATCTGTTTATACTCCCGTTCATTTGACCTGCTTATACTTTAATGCCATTTAAGTATCTTATATTTTATCAATTTTCTGCCATTTTAGGTATAAACTTATATTTGTATAAACCTTGCTCAGAAATTGCCTGACCTATACCAGGAAGTTCAGTAGGCCTGTTTATATAACCTTAGCTTTATTTGTTTGGTGTTGTAGTGATACAGTCTGTTACAAACATATATGCTGTTAGCACTGTTAATTATATCTATATTTTTCTAACTGCTGGTACACGATTTTATTTTAGCTTTGCAATTTTTATTCATGGCAATAAGTTGTACAGATTATGGTTTTAGTTAGATTTTGCCTACCTGACTGGGTCAGATTCATTCTCATTTTGGAATCATTCTCTTTTCTTGTGTTCCTGTTGTAAGCCTGCAGACATGTTTTATGTTGTACTTAGATATTATTGAGAAGAAAACATTTGTTTGGACTGTTCATTGGAAATAGACAGTACTCATTATTGCTACTATATAATATTATTCTGGAACTATTGTGAATTATTCAAAAGAAATATGGACATGGCCATCTTGAAAACACCACGATTCTTGGCGGTTTTGACATTTTTTCGGAACTTACATTCATTTGGACTTTCAAAGAACTTTGTCATGGTTGTTTGGGATTCACTTCATCATACAGTATCGCTTCTTTATATCTACTTGCAACGTCAACGACAGTCAATGCGTATTTGTATGTGCGTGATTGACGTCTACCAATTTTAATGGTGTCATGTGGTAAAAATAAAATATCTGCTTGATGAACTTCATTAGGGGTGCTGACATCAAAATGTGCGTACTGAATTTTTTAGGTGGTGGTAGATAAATTTGCCATATTGCCTGTCGTGCTAACCACGCTGCAGCAACAGAACGTGAGACTTTTGCTGCTTCAGCAAGTTTAGTAATCGCTGATCTGCCTCTCCAATATCCTCTTGGGCTATAATAAATGGATTCCATTATAATAGTTATATAATTAATTACCAGCCCCTAGCATTATTTTACCTTTCATGGCAGTTTTTACTAGAAAACTAGCGAGTTTTTCTCTGACAGATTTATTGGGTATAGAATTTAATGCGTGAATCAATTTTACATCTGCGAGATGCCGTTGTTGTAAATCTTTACTTTTATACGCAACATCATGAACATGACACGCTTGATCAATCTTATTTATTGGATACTCTCCTGGTCTTGGTTGATCTTGATCATCAAGTCGGATATCAAGTCGAGTTCCAGGACCACAATAATTATATCCAGGAGGATGTTTTTACCCCGAATATTTAGCCCATGGAGTTCCTGGTAATTTCCCCAATGAAGCAGCGATATCTCCACCGTTCTTCGTCGATGAAATAAATTTATATTTTTTTTGTGCCACATTCTACACATTTACCTGTAATTGCACGTCTTTTATTTTTTGTTGTTATTGTTGCTAATCCAGTGGTATTGGTAGGTGCCCTACATCGAACACAATATAAATTCATATTATTTATTATATGGATATAATTGACTTCTCAGCGACACGAAAACAAGAACCAGTAAAGCACCATCCAGCGCTACCGAATTCTATCAGAATGATTATAATAGGCCCATCTGGATCAGGCAAAACACAATTATTGCTTAATCTGATAATGCGATGGCTCAAATG
Source organism: Megalonaias nervosa (assembly GCA_016617855.1). Taxonomy (NCBI): domain Eukaryota; kingdom Metazoa; phylum Mollusca; class Bivalvia; order Unionida; family Unionidae; genus Megalonaias; species Megalonaias nervosa. The sequence goes on along the minus strand of JAECUM010018462.1, from coordinate 18,771 downwards.
GGATAAATTATATTTAGTAGCTCCCTCTGTAGATGATCAACGGTGTTATGAAGTACTTAAAGATTTTAATGAAAATGCAAAATTGCTGAATGAAGACGGTAATGATGTTGTTGATTTTATTACCGATATTGATGAAGCCCCATCTGTAAATGACCTAGATGGATTTATTAATAACCTCGTAGTATATGACGATATTATGTTAGATAAACAATCAAATCCAGCTCGGATATTTTCTCGAGGTAGACATAAAAATACTGACGTGATTTATGTTACTCAGCGATATACACAAATTCCAAAAGTGATCAGAGGTAACTGCAATATTTTAGTCGTGTTTAATGGAGTAGATAATTATACCTTACAAAATATTTATCATACTTGGTGTTCAGGGGATATGGACATGATTTTAAGTTTAAAAACTTCTTTTCAAAAGCACAAGCTGTTCCGTTCGGATTTATTACAATAAATTTACATGACCCAAGATCTAGATATCGTATAGGTCTTGATAAAATCTTTGGTTAATTATATCAGCAGAGAGGGTGAACGACAAAAACTGAGTAACCCGGCGAGTAAACGAGTCGCATAAAAATCTGAAAAAAAATACGTCAACGCTGGAATAACAAAAATGAGCTAACCCAAACGATTTATTGTCTATTCTCAACCGTATGAAAATATGCTCGGTTAGAGGCTTCAGTTTAACGTTATTGACCTTGTTTTTTTTTTAGCCTCTGTAGGAACCTTTATTTTTGCTCACGGACTCGAGCAAAGAGTTGTAGGGTTCACCCTCTCTGCTGCTGGGGGTTTGGGACAGGTTTTGGGTGGGTTTGAATGGTTTTGGGTGAATCGTGCAGCACGGTGAAAGATGCAAAAATGAAATTAAGGAAAATACTTGTTATTATTTAAATTAGATTCCTCTAAATCTGCAACAACTAGACAACGGACGTTAACGTTTGAACACCTGGTGTAGATGTAAATCGTCCATTTCCTAGTTGACTGCTCACAATTGTTTCACGCGGTAGAAGTTACGTTTTTGTACTACCATGGGCTAAATCTTCGAACTCTAGGATATCTAGGAATAAGTCGACGTTAGTACGAGAATGCAATGTTCGAGGGGATGAATTAATGTCGGTACAAGACTATTCTGCTCGGCATGGATACAAGGCAGTCACGATGTCTCAGATTATATCGCGAAGTTTCTCTAATACTGATGTCAAATGATCCAGGTGATAAGTCTGTCTGAAATTATTGATTATTTATATTATCCTTCTAGTGTGTTCAACCGGTTTCAGAATAATATACATCTTGATTGGCATAGGTTGGCAAGGTGGTTATTAATCGAGTAGCCTGTAGCGGAACCTTTGCATGTTTTTCTCAACCAGCTTGGTTGCATGATTGACGGCCACACCTCCAATATATACCTAAGGATCGGTCTGATGGTTTTGTAGTGTATATTTATTGTTTTTAAATTGTCTATTCTCGTGCAAGATGAAATATAATATCATGATGGTTTCAATTTTGTTCCAACAACAAATGGGGGGAGGTGCTCTCTACACTGGTAAATCAATGAATTGCACCATATAAATATCGAGTAGAAAATCTTGGTTATCATTAAATATGGTATCGTTGGCCACTATTGAATAAGAAACAGCAAAACACTCGAGTGAAAAAGATATCGAGATCGGGAGGCAGTATGGTTTTGATCTTGTGGGGTTCAACGTCATTTTTCAGCACGTGCATGGCGACCAGTATATTTGGTGGAGGAACCTGAGAAGACGCCGTGATAAACTGCCAACCCAAGGGAAACTACATGCAAGGCTTTCACATACCCACGTTGGTAGAACCGATGTATTGGTGATCTGTAAAGGCAAGCGCCTTAGACCATTCGGCCACCGGGTTGCTTGGTTGGCTGATTGTGGATTTTCGGCGCACCTTCGCTATAAGGCATTATAGCACAACAAAAATGTGATATTCTTAAAATATGTATCAAAACTTTTATGAACAACGAAGGCAAAAGTGGAAGCACAACGATGATATGGTGAAACTGTATGAAGAATCCAAATCAAGAAAACAGCTACTAAATGTTCTTTCTTGATTAAAGCATCGCGAATAAATGTTTCAAGTCTGACCATATGATCATTAGTACTATGGCCGTATCGAATGCAAAATTGGAAAGGAGATATTAAATTGCTTGTCTCCAATCTCAAACAAGACTTGCATTGGTCATAAATCCCATCGTTTTACAGGCACAGACACAGCTCCTCCGGTTAATGGGGCGGTAGTTGACAGGATCTGGCCTGGTTTTGGAACAGTTATTACCGTAGCCTCTTTCTAAATTGTTAGCATGTTACCTGTGGTCCAAAAATCATTGAAAATTTTCAAACACCTATTAATGTAATGTATTTCACAATGCCCAGCCGATGTATTATGGTCCTTGTTCAAAGGTTCCACAAGTTCTATGAATGAAAATGGTTGATTATAAATTTCTGAATTATTTCTTTTGAATTTTAAATGTATTTTCTCTTTTGACTTTTCAGCCCTCGAAAATCTGCTGAATAATTTGATAATGATGAATATTTGGAAAAACTATCAACAAGTACATTTGCTATGTCATGTTTGGAATTGAAGCTTTAATGTTTAATTTTAAATGTCGCAAAGAGTAGTTATTTCCCTCCCCACTTTCTTTATAGAGTTAAGAGAGGTTAAAGTAAAAACATATTTTTTCATGATGCTTTCTTACATTGTTTATTCGTTCGGCGAGCTTTCGCCAGGAATATGCGGTACCTATTTAAGTTTTTGGGTGTCGAACGATTTCTGAATATTTCAATGCGTCTCGGCGTTGTCGAATAGCTTCTTTACAGTCTTCAGTGAACCATGGTTTGTGGGTTCTTTTAGAGGTGAGGGCTTAAGGAATGGATTTCTCTGCAATCTGTGGTAAAATAGATGTCAAATGTTGAACAGGATTATTGATGTTAAAAACTTATATCTGTTAAGTATCGCTTTGCAAAGTGTTTCAAACTTAGCCCGGTCATTTTTCTTCCAGCGTAAACTTGGCTCCTCCATGGTAGCGTAACCGTGTTTTATAGAGATTAGGATGTTGTCACTGCTGTGAAGTTGACCAGCGACCTTCCAATCATAATCCAAAAGCAGAGAAGGAGAACATATTGTCAGATCTATGCACGTATATGTACCCATTTTCAGATGCAGCTATGCCGGCGATTTGGTGTTATATGGACACAAATCGTCTCTGCAAATGAAATCATCGACCTTTTTGCCTCTATTACTTAGTTACATCGATTCCCATAAAATGTTAAGGACAATGGCTTTTAAATCTGTGTTTAAAGGAATGGATCTATGGTGGGACTTATTATTCGCAACAAACGAGTCTTCTCCTGTGACCCTGCCAACATTTTGAGAGTATATTTTAAAAAAGAGTAATTTTTAACCGTATGTTTTAAAAAGGTTTCGTGTAGACACAACACTGCGGGGATCACGTTTAATTAAAAACAGTAGAATATCAATCAAGTTCGTTTTAAGTCCTCAACAATTCCGTTGTACGATGGTTTTCCTCATTATGAATTAAAAGTAGAGATGGTGTAGTAATTAGGGAAATTTTCTATATGCCAATATATCGGAAGAAATACAATGTTAAACTATTTTTTTGTTCGTAGGTTTAGAGCCGCCATGAGTACACGGAGCAGTGTTTTCTGCATCCATATCAAAGTCGCCAACCTGTTATGCAGCATTATAGTGTCTTCAGACAGCTTGTGCTGGCTGTTAGTATTCTGTTCTTTTTGTTCAGTGATTTTGGTGCTGGGACATTATTGAATGATGTCTGTGTGAAGACTGTGTTTTTGTGGCTTATAGTGTGGGACATTAGAAGATGCTGCTGCATCGGGTATACTTGTTTGGGTCTGTGCATCCTTCGTCACGACTGGTCTTTACTATAGCTAAGAAGGTTAGGTCATTTAGGAAATTCTAAATTTCATTCATCTTTCTGGCCTCTTGGAAGGGGATATTTGAGGTGTATTTCACCCTTTGAATTTTCTTCTCCAATTTCCAGGTTTCGCGGTCCTTAGAGTTGGCATGGTGATCTTTGCCACAGTTTACACAAGGCAGGGTAGTTTTACACTCTGGTTACCGACGGGAAGAATCGCCGCGTTGGCCACATATTGGGCTTTTGGAGCATCTGTCTTCGTGGTGACAGCACTTCTGACACTTGAAACATCAAAGTGGATTTGGTATGTATACCTTAACTTTAACCTGCAAAATTGCAACTTTTATTACTTTGGGTAGTGTGGGTGTGCTGAAGTTCAGTATGAGGGATTTGGTGTCCTGCAAATTTGCGCCATGTTTTGATACGAATTCGACAAATTGCACTGGCAGTTTGGTTCCATATTGCTTCGATATTTCAATGTTACTGACTCCTGCCAAGTCGTGACAGCCCATAACACTTTTGGATGAGTTAAGTGACGGGTGATCAAAAGAAAGTTACTGGAATATCAAAGAACGTCTGAATTTTCTTGATATTTACGTCTGTACTCTTTGCATACATTCACTCTTTTCAGTGTGGCGACTAGACCAAGAATAGTCGTTTCGGCTATAACTGAAGGTAGTGCGGCAAGCGGTTGTAATGCATCTTTAGACTGAATGACCATGAAGTGTGGCAATAAATCCACGCCACATGGTTCATCATCAGAATCAGATAAAGGTTTTGTTCTCTTCAACTAAGTTTATTTTGATTTTCTATTATGTGATTATTCATCACCCGTGCTCACCCATTCACTGTACAGTCCAACAAGGGAACAAGTTCCAGGGATACACAGGTGGTATACTCAGCAGGTAAAGATATCTCCCGATTGACCCGTTATGCCACCGCCTTCTAAGTAGTTCTTCTGAGAAGGGAAAATAAAGGGGAAAAAGGTATCAAGAAAGATACAGGGAAAAAGATAAAGCGAGAAATTAAGAGGATTTGCTATGGTTTGGCTTATCATCGTTTTCATCATTATTATTGTTGACGCTGGTAGTGTTGCTTTAAGTGGTGGTGGTAGTACATGGACGTATAATAACATTGTTTTGTTGCTCTTGTGGGTTTAACACCGTTTTTGAGCACACAACAGGCGGGCATTATAAGTCGTGGAGGAAGAACCCCGGAAACCCCGGTAAGAAACATTGACCCACGGGAAGTTACTGGCACGTTTTTCTCATAAACCGATAATGACCGAGCACGAAACTGCAATCCACGGGGACAAAGGTGAGATGACAGTGATCGGTACATGCGAACGCTTTAGACTACTCGATCAAGCTCTATTAACATCGGAAACACCACGCAGTCATCATAGTCGTCGTCGATTGATTAATTGATTAGCTTATTGATCTTCCAATATTTCTATAGGGCAAAGTGACGTCTGAGCCTTTCTTTCTTTCGCGGTGGATAAATGTATTTTATAGCACAGGAGTAGCCAAGATGAAACATAATGATTGATTTTGTTTAGTGTTGAAAGGTTTGAAACTCGTATCTTTTTCTATCAATCTGTTGTTAATTTTTCAGACCAGATTTAGTTGTTTTACACTGTGTTGATATCAAAATTTCTTAATTGAAATATGTTTCGTCTATTTCAATATATTAGTGTCGAAGTAACTGCTACGTATACGAAGCAATGATAGATGAAACTCTTTAATACTTATTTCTGCAATCTTGACAAGAAACGATGTTTGTGATCACGTTTCTTTCAAACTTTGTTCATGTTTCCTATTGTTATTTTTTTCTCTGGAATCAAGTCTCCTACAGAGAATCGAACTCCACTAGACATTTCTCCGAATTCGGACAGGTCATTGTAAAGTTTATAGTTTATTGAGAAAAATCGATCTATAAATCTTTCTATCATAAAGCTCAGACCGTCCTTTATCTGCTATTATACAGATATTACAGTACTTTGTACAAAGATCAGAAGTAGCACTGTTTCGGCAGCAAAAAAACCCCCTAAACTTCTCTTGGACAGAAGAGAAACACTTCAATACATCCTTTCAATACAACCACCAGTATGTTTTCTTGAAACATTTCTTTGTTTCAGGTAAAACCTTAGAAATGACTGCATAGGTAAAACAGTAAACGAATAAGAATCATTAGCTATTATTAATTATTTAAAAAATATTGTGAAATGTTCTAAATATATAGAGGTATACGAAATAGGCAACAAAGTTGTTAGTTTTAATGATACATATAAACAGTCACAAACAACATTGTACCACACACCTTGCAAAGCTAATAATAATAATAATAATAATAATAATAATACATTTTCAGGCATATAGAAAATGTTTGAAGGTTGGAATCTTTGTCACATAATATAATCAGTATTAGCACACACTTTCACATTTTTTCAGGTCATCAACAACATGCGTTTTTGGAATAGATTACGATAATATTTAATAATGTTACTACCACATCGGTTTTTGGCATAACTTACAAACAAGTTTCTCAAGTGCTACTGGATGCGTGCACTGAAAGAAAGTCAGAATGGCTTTATATTTCTTGTCAGGAAGAGGTAAAACATGAAGATCTTTCCCTTTAAAGTGAGATTCGAACATCAGCCGAAATACAGGTGATACCAGAGCCTGATTAGTCTTTGGAACATGCAAAGCTTTACCCACTACCTTGAGATGAACGTCAGTCCAACGAGATTTTCTTGTAAAATCTATCTTTTGCGAATGTTCAAAATGCCTTCGTCGCTAGCCAAGGTTTCAATATGTTAGCTCTATCTAAACCTTGACCGATCAAGCAGATATTTCTATGCTTTGGGTTTGTGAATTTCATTGGATGCGGCGGCAAGCCACCACATCCAATCAAAACTGAACGCTGTTTGTACATGATCGAGATAAGGGAGCACATAAATTGAACGTACTCATAAATAAACAATTTTGCACTTCCCGTCCGTGCTTGTGCAAATATCTATCACTCAAATATACTGTAAGGGTGTAAATTTCTGTCGATCTATGAAGAACACATTAAGTTGGACAGGTGAACGATTAATTAAATTTATGGGGACTGGCGCGTGTTTAAATCGCCGTAACGCACTGATTGGTAATGTCACTGTCATGGAAGCAGTGGTTCTTAATTAAGCCTTCATTTATTTAATTGAAACGGATAGGGGTTAACTTCCAATCTGTATCGAGAACTGTCAATTCTGAAAGTTACCAGGAATCTGTATTGTGTAATCTAAGATTGTCAGACGAACTGCATTTGTAGAGCCTAGTCGGGCGGGAAATATATTTAATTCGAATTGGTTACGCTGAATAAGGGGGCATGATTCCACCTGAAAACTCTCGGTTTAATTGTGCTTATCGCAACACTTTTAATCAGTCGACACTATTTTCTGCGAGAGAAAACAAAGGTAGAAGACTCCGGGTCGAATTTAGAAGAAATTCACTCGTAATTAGGATCCAAGTGATTGGATGTCTGGAAAAATCTACGAACACAATTCTAGCGGTAAAGCTTGAAGACACAAGGTATTTTGCGTCAGTCTCACGTAATTTCTTGACATCCATATGACGATTTGTTGATTTATTTGCTTATATTTGCATGAATTTATTTGGTTAGATTCGTAGATCAATTTTCTTGATATGATTACAATTGTGTGACGATTTGTTTGATTTATTTGCTTATGTTTGCAGGAATTTATCTGGTTAGATTCGTAGATCAATTTTCTTGATATGATTACAATTGTGTGAGTTCATCTATATGAATCCGGACATTCTTTATATGAGGTTGATGAATCGTTTGAACTTGTAGTCTCGATTGTTATAGGTAAAAATGTATTTAGAATTTCATGTCTTACTTTAGTTGATATGAGTTACGAGAATCCGTGTAAATTCTCCGATTTAGATAATGTCACATATGATAAAGACTTGAGTGTGTATTGACTGGAATTAACGTTGTTAAACTTTGTGAAATTAACGTTGCTAAACCATGTAGTGAGATTTCATATATGCTGGAGACTTGAATGTGTGTTTTCGCGATAAATACCGTAGTTGTGTCATGTAAGGAATTTCATTCATTCACTTGTGTAATTAAGTCGAGACCGGAACTGATGTCTCGGGGTGATGTAATGTAAGTGAGTGTTGAAATAGCCATTAGGAGGTACGTTAATCTTAGAAAACTAGGTTTGTTTATGGTCTGCTGTGTTTAGTTAGACCAGATGGCCGTTGGTATCTGTTTGAATTCCGATAGAAATTATCTGACATTAACGAGAGGAGAAAATATGATCTCTTCCCAGTAGGGTACCTAACAGAATACTTAGATTGCCGTTTTGTTTACTTTTGGAAGGTGAGATAGCTCCACGTGACGTAACCACGTGACGTATCACGGACGTATCCACGAATCTACCTGCTGAAGGTCCACGTGCCACGTATTTACAAAACCACCTGACCACACAAAGTTTGAGGGCCGAAAGAGGGGAGACACCTGAGAATTTGGGAAAAGGGAAAAGTGGAAAGGACCCAGACTTACAGGCACAAGGAAGTCAATAGAAAAACAGTCATAGTAAATTTGGACTGAACCAGAACAATCAGGTTATGAATCTGTACAAGGCATTGACTTCGATCTTTCACTCGATTCGATGATGAATTAATTCTATCGCTTAACAGATCGGCTATTTGTATAGGCATATTTGTGTTTGAAATTCGTTGAATAATTTAAGTCAAAAAGAAGTGTATCTTTCTAATGTAATGCATTATCACAATTGTTTATGAATGTTATTGTTTATGAATATATGATTAAATTTTATGGTTTGTACATGTACGGGGGCTCGTGTCATTCTGTTTGATATATCTGCTCAGATCTTTATCTGTTCCACCTATAAGTTTCACACTTTATATTGATATTTACTCGCTCCGGGCAAATTACACCGTCGGCGATCACCCTCTAGATAACGATAACCAAAACCATACAACCCACCCCAACAAAGCTGGGGGAGTTTGCAACATATACCAGTAATAGCTTCTCTCTTGTACGTAATCATACTTTCCATATTAAACTTACAAAGTATATTTTTGAGGTCAATTGCCTCCACCATTTTCATCAGATGTACAGTGCATCGCTTTTACACGCTATTGGTTAGTTGCCATTACATACTAAAGGAGGCATCTTATGAAATCCAATAGATGTCGCTATGACAAAGCACTAAAATATCTGCTCGTTCCGCCAAGGTGTAGATAGGGTTAACATATCGAAACCTCGGCTAGCGAAGATGTAAAAAACCCCACTGATTTTATAAGACTGTTGAGAATCAGATTGTACTTTTTTGGGCACTAACATCTTTTTGTTCTTTGTTCCTCGCCCTATAAGGTTAATGGTATATTCAAATTGTGTGTATAACATAAATCATATCACATTTGTATTTTCAAAGTCTTTCTGGTTTCACCAACTATAGCACACATTGTGGTTTGTCGACATTGGAACAATATTTTGAAGACAGATCTTTAGATTCTTGTATACAATTCAAAACATTAAAAGATACCTCGACTTTTAAAGTTTATATATATATATATATATATATATATATATATATATATATATATATATATATATACACATATGACATTATGAAATACTGAAAGCTAAACCAGTTTGCAACTAGTCTACGCGTTGTCGACTCACACTGTATCTTAGTCAAAGGCAGATTTACAAGAAATAGACACAAAAGACAAACAATAAGCACATAAGTAAAAATTGACTTTACAAAACTTTGCATGGTTATGGATTTAATAGAAGTAATTTTATTTTCAAAGATTACGACATATTGGTTTGAACACCGATAATAAATGTGGCAATCTATTCAGTTTTGATTTACAATTGCAAAAAGGTAGCAATTAAAGTAAAGCTAAATGAATGCATAATGAACTAACTGAATAACTTATTTGATTGGAAAAATATGTTCTCTAAGCAGGTCATGATTTTATTTATTTATTTGTTTATTTGCATGTGGGTGCCCGTTTGGAGTCTCCTTGCTTTAAACCACTTGGTTTCAGTGTTTTAAGGCGAGGTATCCAGTACGATTTCTCTTTTTCCTGGTTTCGTAACTCCATTGATGGCTGTGGGCTGTTGCAATTGGTATAATGAAAACATGGCCAGTGTAAGAGACCTGTTCTGCTACTAGACTAGTGTCTATCGTCTTTATTATTCTATCTGATCCGTGTAGATTGATCCTTTGATGATAATGTCTCTCCTTTGGCTCACAATGATAGTCCAGAGAGAGATCGAGATCATGATCCACTGAGGTAAAACGGATGTCCTATTTTGACTTCTTTCCACACATTTACCCACAGTGAGACCTTCCTTGCTTTTAGTGTTATTTCTTTACACGTGAGAATTCGAAATTGCCCAGTAAAGTTAATAAGAAAATGAAAACAATATGCAACAGTGTTGAGGAATAATACCATCTGATTCGTCTCTTCAATCATGCCAGTAACAATAGCTCCTCCAGCTGCAGTCATCCCCATATATGACGCGCACACATTTCTGGGATATGGTTATATTGCGTCCCTTATACTACCCAAAGATATCGCTGGAATTATCTAAACGAATTTATCTAAGCATAAGATATGTAGCTATTTATATAGAACAGGGGATTCTCCGTCTGCAACGTAATAGCTACGTCAGTATCAAACAAAAAATTCTACCAATGGTAGGCGATCGAAGGTTTCGAACATTCCACCGCATGGTCCTAATCTTTTATCTAAATTGGCAGATGTTTTCTGAGTAGAAGTTCAATATTGAAAGCAAAGGATGTGTTGTTTTGTTTGACATACGAATGATTCTTGGATTCGATGCTATATGAGTTCATTGTGACTTGCGAATCGTTATTGCCCAGACACGTGAGTAACCAATTTTCGCGTCTTTAAATCTATTTTCATGTTGATTAACAGTTTAGGTTACCTACAGGGGCTACTTACAAATGAAATTAAGACTATCGGTAAATTGTTATGGTGATGGGGGTCCAAATAGTCAAAGTGGAAGACATTGACACTGATAGTTACGATGGGGGGGGGTAGCGGATCTCCCACACACCCCACATCGTAATTATCAAGGTCGGCGTCTTACATTGTAGGATTGTGAATCCAATTGTTATAATGTTAGTCATTGAAGCCCGCTCCTCCCAATCCCTATATCCATTTACCTATAGTTTTAAATTCATTTGTAACGAGCTGCAGTAAAAGTCCTGTAGCCCCAATGTTCTTGGCAGATTTTGAGTTTCCCAGCTTTTCTTTTTCAGATCTAGTCAAAAAAAAGAATTATTTATATTCAGAAAAATGGCAGAGATGTGCTATTTGATTCTGTCAAATCATTTTATTCCATTTTCTAAATAAAATATAAATCCACTGTTTCTATTTCGTTTTAAAGGCGTGCAGTGTGTATGCCTTCCAGTTAAGTGTTTACGTTAGTTACTTTGCACGTGACACTATTTATAGAAGTTAGTATAAAGTAGTTCTCCGTTAAAGTTTATACAAAATAAACGCAAATGCACATGTCAGAGATACCACATGCATTATAGACACCAAAATGGCTCAAAACAATGAAGTTTTTATGTGTAGAGTGAAGGAAGTGGGGTTTAGACGCATATAGATTCTGAGTACATTTGTGCAAAGGCGATTTACATTACTTTTATTCTCTTTTAACGGATTTACTAATTTTGTGGTATTGAATGTTTCCGTAGTAAATAAATCGCAATACCATCTGCTGGTCGTTTATAACGATGGTTTTCTTATTAGAAAGTGTTTTAATGTAACTTGTAGCAAACTCTTTCGACACTCTTTCCTTTTCTGGAAATGAACAATATAATGAATCAATTGAAAAGTTCACAAATATATACTTTTCCTTCTTCCCCGGTGCCCCAGACGACCAAATTGTCTAATTCGTTCGCCTTAACAAATCAAGTACACATTCCACCTTTGCTAGTGTTCGAGCCTTGTCTTGGCCTAGGTAGATATGAAAGAAAGCTTGCCAATATCTTCCCGTGGACCCGTGGTTCTTTTCAGGTCATCCTCCACCAAATATGCTTCCCGTCATGCATAGTCTATCATGTGTTGAACAATGACCCTTTCAAATAAAAATTATTTACATCTCATACTGAAAGCGTTATCAAGTCCTGCTTGGCTGAATAAAAAAAAAAATGTCATTGAGTTCATAGTTCACAATGAATCAAGCCTATAATATCACATGATTGACCTCGTTTACATATGCTGGCTGCCAGAAACAATATAGACAATAAGGGTCGTTGTATTGAAACTTTAATGTCGTCCCGGAATGTTGCAATCTTTTATGACTGTTTCTACTGATACAATTACTGATATACCAAAATATATCAATGAAATTATACCAGTACATCATATTAAGTAATACATTACAAAAAGCATTAATGATTAAAAGATCGACAATTAAACCTTATTCTTAACAAGGAAGGAAATAATGGACTGAACAAAAATGGAAAACAATGTTTCCAAAAAGCGTCCTAGATGTATTTGGAAAGTACAGAACATATTCCTTCAATAGCACGTCCATAAAAGATGGGAAAGTAGCACCACCAATGAAAGATCGGAATAAGAAAACAAAATTTCCAAAGGAAAAGCCTGTTTGTAATTTAAAAAAAAAAAAAAAAAAATTTTTTAAATCCCAAAACATCCCCCCACAAAACATTTATAGAAGTGTGTGTGTGTGTGTGTGATTTTGGTTTTTTGATGTAGCTTTAAAAATTTTTCAGTCATATCGCTACGATGTCTGCAGTTTGGCAGTTTATAGTGATGTCTAGCACTGGGGCATCATTCCGCAGACATGTAGCATGATGTCCCAACCAGTCACATTATCCTGACACCAGGCCGACCAGTCCTAACACTAACCTCTTAATGCTGAGCGTCAAGCGAGGCAGTTGTTAGTACCATTTTTATAAGTCTTTGGTATGACTCGGCCGGGGAAGGAACCCAGGGCCTCCCGTATCCGAGGTGGACGCTCTAACCACTTGGCCACCGGAGCGGTCATTTACAGAAGAGCAGGAGCCTTTAGGTGAAAACCATATTAATGTGTATGAGTGCACAAGTCTCTAAGAGTTGAAAGATTCCGATCAAGATGTTCTTTGTAATGGAGTTATTAATTACAAACAGCTAATTATTGAGGTGAATGTGTGTGTGTGTGTGTGTGCGTCTGTATGTGTGATTCTGACCACTCTAGGCTCAAAATAATCCTCAGAAATATGAGTACTGAGGAGAAAGTATGTTTTCAGGTGGCCGCATTTCCTCTTTGTAGAATAGCTGAATTGAAAACTTTACAGCCTAATAACGACTGTAAATATGTAAATATTTTGAAAATGAGTAATTTCATGTTGTGTTCTATGGACAACATTTTTTGTATGTTATTAGTGACATCGTTTTCATTTCCTAACCTGCCTGAACACGCGTTTAGTGATTACATTATTGCCCGCACGAATGTAAGAATCACTTTTACATCCAGGTAGAGACAATAAGATCCGTTGGACATTTCATTTTCTTCAAACTTTGCATCATTTAACAATATTTACTTATCAGATGATTGGAAAGAGATGAGAAATAAATAAATTAGGCCACTTTCATTAGCTGTTAAATTGTTTTTTATTTACAATTTGGTTCTAATTTAGTAGTCAGAGAATACGGTAAACGATCGTATGTATCTTAAGTGTCCCAAAATTGACCAGCACGTTGTTCTCCGCCCTTTTTCACACATTATCGGTGGCGCCACCACTAATGTCAGGAAAAGAGCAAAAGTGAGAGAACAACTTGTTGGGCTAAGTCTAAACCCTGCTGATAGTAAAATTAAAATATATAACGAAAATACCATGCATAGATGATAACTATATAGTCTACATCTCAAACACATGTCTTAGAGTCTCAGTTTTAAACAATCTACAACAGTTCAATACTCATCAATTAAGCAACGTCAAAGAAAAGTTGTCGATAATCTTAATCTCATATTTGGCAGTAACATCTGCCCGGATGATTTTAACTTGTTTGTCCACAATGTTTATACAAGACCTATTCCATTAATTTTTCTATATACGTTGTGTCGTTAAAATGGAGGTTGATACATTGTTTTTGTTGTCCATCTCTTTCTCACACTTGATCGTTAGAGCATTCCTTCCAAAATAAATTTTATCTAATATCATGTGCGTGTCCTTTGTAGCGCATAATTTAAAAAAAAAAAAAAAATTCCTTTGCCACCAACGTCCATACAGATAATCATTTACTTTACAAAATACTCTTGGGTTGTGTAAAAGAAAATTAGTATTATTTAGATGCATTGAGGTTTGGTTTTGTTAATGGGAAAAGGTCTGTTACACATTTTTATAATTAGACCAGGCCCCATATTTTGACAGCTGTTTCAACAAAAATATAATGATCATATATAATGCTTACGGTTCATATAGGTCATTCAAATGGCACAGGATAGTAGAGAGACCCCAGTTGAGAAACATCGGAAGGTTCTATGATTTTAGCTTTATTCTTATAAAGATTGTGAAAGTTTGGGGAATGTAAGCATAATAGCGAGTTTCTTTCTCAAAATGTTTCCAAGAATATGAGTGAAACATAAGGTCGGGAACAAATCGTCTAATAGCAAAAATTGGACAGTGAGGGCACGTGCTCCTTACACTTTCTTCTCCTTCACCCCATCGAGTTAATTAGGTGATGGCTTTATAAAGTTGCAAATATCATGGTGGCTTTGCCGTCGGTATCGTGGTTTAGGAATACAATTGTGAGAAGAATAGTATATTGTTAAACACTCACCTCATTAAACGAAAAATAGTGGATATGACTCCGGTCTCATAATTCTGGCTTAAAAGTTTACGGTTCCAGCTCTAGAGCAAAGGGAACATGCTGACTGTAGTCAGAAACAATGTCATCGCCTGTCATGGCATATGTGACACTCCAATAATTACAGTTGACATGCAAGTCAAACCTGTCATACAATTACCGCAGAAAAATAGAGAAAGGGTAGGGGAGAACAACATCCAAGGTCCCCAATCAGTGGTTAACTGCGATAAGATTCCACCTATTCTCATGAAGATGAATGAATATGACTTTTTGTTGATTCATATTCATGAAAAACAAGAAAATCTTATCACGGGCAGCTAAGGATGAAACGAGAATGAGGAACATTTTCATCCATGCCTTGCAATGACAAGTTAGTCCATGCCCTACCACAAAGCACATTTATCATGCATTATTTTCCAATTTTATCGCTGGAAAAACTCAGGTTACTGTCTTGGTTATTTCTATAAAAGGCTACCGTTTTGAATATGCATTAGCAAACACATCAGTTTTGAAAGTAATAAATACAATAAAACAATAAGCAGAAATCGAGAATGTTTTTTTCCAATGTAAAGTATCGACAACTAACGTCCAGGTTATATGTATGCATTTATAAAGTGTAGACATTTCCTTGAATTCGGAAAGGTTTTTGAAAAATTAATAGTTTATAGAAGAAAATCTTTCTATAAATCTCTCCACCACACAACTCAGACCGTACTTTTCTGCCATTATACAGATATTACAGTACCTTGTAGCAAGATCAGTAGTAGAATTTTCTCTCTGGTTGTCAGGTTATACATAAATGTGTTCGAAAATCTTGAAACATCCATCTCCACAATCATGACATTAGAACAAGCTGACAAGTTGAAATATGCGGAATGTTTACTTATGCATTCGTTAGTGGTCTAAAGCGCTCACTGTTACGGATCACTGCCATCTCATCTCTGTCTGCGTGGGTTCGAGTCTCGGGCTCGGCCAATGTAGGTACGTAAGAAAGCTTGCCAGTAGCTGCTCGTGGGTCGGTGGTTCTTTCCGGGGTTTTCCTGGTTCTTCCTCCACCGCCATGTACAGCCTATATTATGCTGCAAAATGGTGTTAAACCCTACAACAACAACAATTACTTATACATTCTGCTTCTATGGAAAGGTATGTAAAGTAAATCCAGTGATTACAGATTTATTGTATTAGTTGCTGGTACACCTGTAGAATGACAGCAGCTGTGTTATCCTCGTTATTATTGTTGACACTGGTAGTGTTGCTTTGTGTTGTGGTGGTGGTTATTATTGCACTTTTGATAACATGGAAACCACCACCACAATCGTAATCGTCGTTGTCAATTGATTGATTTATTAATTATTTGATTAATTGATTAATTTCACATCTTTATAAAGCTCAAAGTGACCCCCAGAGTCTTTTCTCACGATAGTAAAATCTATTTTATATCACTGGAACAGCCAATACGAAATAAAATGATTTATTTTGTTTAGCTTTGCAAGGTTTGAAACCCTTTTCATTTTATACCTATCTGTTGTCAATTTTTCATATCAACTATGGCTCCTTTACAATGAGTTGACATCAAAATTTTCTTAAATGAAATATATTTCATCTTTTTCAGTATGTGAGTATAAAGCATCTGCAGGTATAGACCACAACGATTGATGAATGTATGTACTATATATACATATATATATATATATATATATATATATATATATATATATATATATATATATATATATATACTATCTCGACAATAAACAATGTTTGGAACTATATTTCTTTCAATCATATTAATATCGGATATCTTCTTTGGAGTCAAGCCTCCCACATACAATCCTATATCGAACTTCAATAGATATTTTCTTGAATTCGGACAGGTCCTTGTAACATTTAGAGTTTTTTGAGGAAAATCTTTCTATAAATCTCTCTACCACGCAACTCAGACCGTACTTTTCTGCCATTATACAGATATTACAGCAGTTTGTATAAAGATCAGACTTTTTTTAAGGGGAAGCCAACCGAGACTATGCCACAACCCGTGGCCATGCCAAAACCCGCAACACTCATGTTTGTGCCAAATCTAGAAGCATCCATCTCCATCATCATGGCATTTATACAGTCATCAAGAAGCCATTTTACTTAGTATTCATGCGCTAGTGGTAACACTTTCGGTACGACATCATCTGAAAAAGAATAGGTCAGTGACACTTACACCTTCAAATAACTATCTTAAGAGTCTTACGTTTACCTTTGAACATTTTAAAAGTCATGCTGTCCCTTCATAATTTGTCAGTCCCTAAATACTTTGTACCCACTGAAGCGTTACCTTTTTTAATACTTTGTGCCATTAAAGAGAGTCAGTCGTTTAATACTTTGCATCACCAAAGCTTTAGTCATTTAATACTTGTACCACTAAAGCGTTAGTCACTTAATACGTTGTACTACTAAAGCGTTAGTCCTTTAATACTTTGTACCACTAAAGTGTCAGTCCTTTGTTACTTTGTACTAAAGTGTCAGTCCTTTGTTACTTTGTACTACCAAAATGTAAGTCCTTTAATAACTTGTACCACTAAAGCGTCAGTCCTTTAATACTTTGTACCACTAAAGTGTCAGTCACTAAATTCTTTCTATCACTAAAGCGTTAGTGATTTAATACTTGCTATCACTAAGGCGTTAGTCATTTCATGCTTTGTATCACTTAAGTGTCATTCATTTAATGCTTTGTACCACTAAAGCGTTAGTTATTTAATACTTTGTACCACTAAAACATCAATCATTTAATACTTTGTACCACTAAAGCGTTAGTCATTTAATACTTTGTACCATTAAAGCGGCAGTCATTTAATACATTGTGCTACTAAAGTGTCAGTCATTTAATACTTCGTACCACAAAAGAATTAGTCATTTAATACTTTGTACCACTAAAATGTCAGTCATTTAATACTTTGTACCACTAAAGTGTCAGTCATTTAATACTTTGCACCACTAAAGTCAGTCCTTTAATACTATGTACCACTAAATGTTAGTCATTTAATCCTTTGTACCACTAAAGTGTCAGTCCTTTAATACTTTGTACCAATAAAGTATCAGTCCTGTAATACTTTGTACCGCAGATGTGTCAGTCCCTGAATACTTACAATCACTAAAGCGATAGTCATTTACTACTTTGTACCACTAAAGTGTCAGTCCTTTAACACTTTGTACCACTAAAGCGTTAGTCCTTTAATACTTTGCACCACTAAAGTGTCAGTCCTTTAACACTTTGTACCACTAAAGCGTTAGTCCTTTAATACTTTGTACCGCTAAAGTCTCAGTCTTTTGTTTTTACTTTGTACCACTCAACTGTCAGTCCTTTACTACTTTCTACCAATAAAGCCTCAGTCCTTGAATACTTTGTACCACTAAAGTGTCAGTCCCTAAATACTTTCTATCACTAAAGCGTCAGTCATTTAATACTTGCTATCACTAAAGCGTCAGTCCTGTAAAACTTTGTGCCATTAAATGAAAGTCATTTAATACTTCGTACCACTAAAGAGTTAGTCAGTTAATACTTTGTACCACTAAAGTGTCAGTCTTGTAATACTTTTTACCAATAGAGCGTTAGTCCTTTAATACTTTGTACCACTAAAGTCTCAGTCTTTTTTTACTTTGTACCACGTAAGTGTCAGTCCTTTACTACTTTCTACCAATAAAGCCTCAGTCCTTGAATACTTTGTACCACTAAAGTGTCAGTCCCTAAATACTTTATATCACTAAAGCGTTAGTCATTTAATACTTACTATCACTAAAGCGTCAGTCCTTTAATACTTTGGGTTTAGGTCAATAAGGTCGCGCACAAAAGATCGCGCTTCAAAAGGTCGCCGAACAAAAGACCGACATGCTAATAAGATCGCCGCATATATGATCGCCCAATACACTTTAATAATTATATGAATACTGATTATA
>JAECUM010018461.1:0-35818 GCA_016617855.1 Megalonaias nervosa | reverse complement strand
TGGTGTGAGTGTCTATACATGTGTGTGTGTGTGTGTGTGTGTGTGTGTGTGTGTGTGTGTGTGTCTTTTATGCCAGCAGGTCAAAAGTGTTTTAGGGAGAACTAGTCTGATTAAAAAAATCAGATCTCCGCTATCCTACATGAAGATCTTACAGCGACCGCTTATAGGTCAAGTTCTGGTGACCTTTGAATTAGCCAATGGAAATGCAGCTTCCAAAAATCTGAAAATGAATCAAATTGTTCGGCACACATTGCACGGTCTCCGAAACGAGAAAATATAAGGCTGACAAAATTAGCGATTATGATAATAACACAGGTCACCAGAACATGACCCCAAAAGCGGTCGCTGTCAGATCTTCACGTTGGACAGCGGAGATCTAATTTTAATCAGACTGGAGGGAGAACTAAAGCAATGAAAGTTTGTCTGTGGAGGTCACGTGGAATTAACAGATGTAAGGTAAACTAGCTAATTTCGCACATCAAGTATGCAATTCCTTCCAAAACTAGTTGGTGATACGGACCATTTCAATGGTCCCATGTGGTTGTGTGGTCTAGGGCGCTCGTCTTTACAGACAACTCACATCTCGCCACTGTTCGCGTGGGTTCGAGTCTTAACGCGACCAATATGAGTTTGTAATTCCTCCCTCCACCAAATATACTAACCACCATGTATCATGTGTCATGTGCTAAGATTAGCTTTAAACCCCAAAACTTAGAAATCACTGACCACTTCAACACACATAAATATGAATTACTTCTGTATATTCTAATTTTCTTTTAAATTCATCAGTCTGTATGTGAGTCATTAATACGCAGTTAATTAAACTATACGGTCCAGGTAATTGAGAAGGGGTGGGTACAAAGCTTTTATAAAAGAAAAATATTTATTTGAATTCTTAATAAAACATATAAGCTGGTGCTTTTGAAATTTTGTTTTCCATTTGAACCTAATTCTTCGTTTTTAGTGACGACTCATCTGTTTTGTTCATTGATGCTCAAGTCATAATAATATTACCCAGTGGAGGGGGGGGCTTCGACAACAACTAAATATTGAAATAAAATTGGCCTGTTTTGTTTTTGCATTATTTATTGTGCACACGCCTCATAATAAACATAGGAATGTCCTCAACACATGACATAAAAGTTTCCGTAGCCCTTCCAGCCACGTGTTCCTTTCTGAATATTCTCTTCAGTAGACAGCAGAATAGAGAGTGAATTTAGAACGATGTAATTTGCGCTTGCAAATAAGGATAAGTGAGTGTAGAAAGTTGAAATTGTATATAGTCACCTCAAAATTATGTTTGTTTTTCATATTTTTATATCAGCTGATTAAAATACTTATGAAATACTAATAAAACTTTATAAATATATCAAACATTGTCTTCAATTATTGTTGAACACAAAACAGCAACTTAAAAATAGGTCATTAGCGAGAACATTTTTCGTAGTATAAATCCTCTTTTCATGCGACAGCTCCGGTGGCTAAGTGGTTAGAGCGTCCGCCTCGGATGTGGGAGGTCGCGGGTTCGAACCCCGGTAGAGTCATACCAAAGACATATAAATGGTACAATCTGATTAAAATTAGGTCTCCGCTGTCCTAATTGAAGATCTGACGACTACTGCTTAGAGGTCATATTCTGGTGACCTTTGAATTAGCCGAAGGAAATGCAGTTTTCCAAAGAGCTGAAAGGGAATCAAATCGTTCGGTACACATTCATGCTCTTCATCCACACTGGTCAGTCTCCAAACGCGAAGATATAAGACTTCATCTGATTGGCTGATAAAATTAGCGATTATGTTACGTGAACGTGACCCCTAAGCGGTCGCTGTCAGGTCTTTATATATAACAATGGAGATCCGATTTTAATCAGACTGAAAAATGGTACTTGCAGCTGCCTTGCTTGGCAGAGGTTAGTGTTAGAACTGCTCAGCCTGGTGTCAGGATAATGTGACTGGGTGGGACATGATGCTATACGTCTGCAGCATGATTCCCCAGTGCTAGACATCACTATAAACTGCCACACTGCAGACATTGTAGCGCTACGACTAAAAATGTCTTAAAGCTACGTTACAAATCCAAATCACACACACACACACGCACGCACACACACACTTTTCATGAATGTACTATATCAAATAGTAGATATAGTTATTAACTTTGCTAGCAACGAACAGGCCAGGCCCTACGATGTGCGGAACCCAAGGCAGCATTGCGGAGAAGCGCGGGGCCCAAGGCGGTTGCCTCGTTCGCCTTGCCCTAGGGCCGGGCCTGGTAACGAACCTGGATAGGTCCACTGAGTCCTAGTTCGCTTATTCTGGGACTACTTGTTTACTCGCTTATTCTTTCAAGGATCAAGACGAAATTTCAGTGACTATTCAGTAGATTCAGCCTGTTTCGCATCAACCTTGATCTGTTGATCTTGCATTGAACAGATCTACTCGCTAATTTTATCAACCAATCAGATGAAGTCTTATATCTTCGTATATGTATGGATTGCTCTATTTAATCCCACCAATCTGATTGAAATCAGATCTCCGCTGTCCTACGTGTATAACAGTGCAGATCTGATTTTCATCAGATTGTTAATCCCACTATCCTACAATTGGCGATATGGCAGGCTCGAGTGTTACTATTCGCCTGAATTCACACACCCCCCCAACCGTAGACCCTATCTTTTAAATTATTTTAATGTTAAATATTTTATTTTTAAATTTTGTAAATCAACAGTAAAAAAAAAAACAGAATCCGAAAAAATTCCCAACTTTTCCTTTTTTTATGTGTAAAAAATTCTCAATCCCATGGACTCTGGAACTCGTTTTGAAAACGGCAGAAAGATCCCAGTATCTAATATATTAAATTAAACTCTGGGTGACCTTGTCATGTGCACTGGACAACGGCCATTGTTACGCGTATCTTTGTGTACAATAGAGGGATCGACCATTTAATTTGGACCAGTATGCTGGTGAATTTTGTTTTATATTCGCTTGGATATTGTTTTTCTTTTATCACAAGATAAATGGTGTTTCGTTTAGTATAATGTAGTATAATGAGGGAAATTTAGCAATATTGCCATAACTTTGTATTTTGCCAGAACAATGATAGATATAATCAGGTTTTTTCCCCTCCTTCTGCAAATATATTATGACATTCCAGGCCCCCTCCCCACACACACACACACATACACACACACTCTTTGATAGTCGATCAATAGTAATATACAACTTGGAAGGGGTGGGTTGGTGGTCTCAAAGCTATCGTATTTGCGAGCTGATATGCTAATTTGATCATCTATATAGTTGTATTTAACGGGAGGGGTGTGGAGTGTAAGTTTCGGTATCATTTTTGAGAGCTAAAACCAAACGTGGTGCAACTTTTGTGTATTTATCATTAGAGTAGAAGTGTACGTTGGATGCTAGGGTATAATCTGTGTAACACTAACGACTGAGTGGTTTTCCGTGATTATCCCCCATTTAGAACAAAACAACAAAACGGAAGGCTCATATACAAGTATGCACATGCAAACTAGATTGTTTTCTTAAATCGAATCTGTAAATAAGAAATCTGATCTATGATATTTAAACACCATAAATAACTGTATTAGTTATAAAGCTATGTATTTTTTTCAGTGTTGCCCCTCATTTCCATGCCATCAATTTTTTTTAAATTTTGTTTTGTTCCATCCACACTTCACAAATTCCGTTTTTTTAATTAATTTTTTTTAAAAAAATTATATTAAAAAAATAGCGACTATGGCTGTGTTTGATCTTACTTTATTTTAAAATTGCTGATAGAGTTATGTCCCTTTAATTTACCTTGTAATTTCTTTCCCAACCTCATTCACTCACTTATGTTTATTCGAGCTCACCCTACCCACTTTCTCTTGATTATTCGGTTTTCACTCACCAACTTGCTGTCAATTCTTAATTAAAAAATATATTCCAATTCACTTTTGATTACTCCAGTTCGCCTTCTACAACTCACCTTTGATATTGCTCACACTCACCTGCTACAACCAATTGCTCTTGATTACTCCAGCTTGTACTCTCTCACTCTTGATTACTTCAGGATGTCCTTTCCCAACTGCTTTTGATTACTCCAGCTCATTCTCCCACTTACTCATTTATTCCAGCTTACCCATGTCCTCACATTTGATTCTTTTAAATTGCCTCCTCACTCAGTTACTTCAGTTCTACATCTATCACTCACACTTGATTACTTCAGTTTGCCCCATCCTACTTAGACTCCAGCATGACCTCTCCCACTTGCTCTCAATTACTCCAGCTTTCCCTCTCTGACTCACACTTGCTCTCAATTACTCCAGTCTGCCTTCTCAAGCGCACCATCTCCCACTTCCTCTTGATGATTTCAGCTAGTCCTCCTCTGATTTCCTTTTGTCCATTTCCATTTCATCCCATGATCACTACAAATCACCTCTCTGTCCATTTCCAGTTCATCCTATGATCACTCCAAATCACCTGTCTGTCCATTTCCAACTCATTCTATGATCACTCCAAATCATCTCTGTCCATTTCCAGTCTACCCAGTGATCACTCCAAATCACCTATCCGTCGATTCCCAGTTCATCCTATGATCGCTCCAAATCACCTCTCTGTCCATTTCCAGTTCATTCTATGATCTCTTCACATTTCCTTATGATCTCTCCCACTCACTCTCTGTGTCTCAACATCTCAGAACTGAAACCTAAGTATACCAAAATCCCCTCAAAACTATCATTTTTATTTATTCCCAAATTTTTCCATCTTTAATATAATTTTTCCCCCAGTAAGCTGAAACATCTCAACTCCAAATACTGAAACAAATTCTGAACCCAGATTTCAACTGTATGCTTAAAATAGCCCCATTAAAAAACCCAAACTCAATTCAATCTTGCAAATATAATTTAGCTGCTCAATTCCTGACACATGCTGGTACAGATTAATTATGGTTAGCAAGTACTGCAGGGTGCTGGTCTGTGAGACAAAGACCCAGAAAATGTCCCAAGCTCATAGAAAATAAAACAATACATGTACCTGACATGTTATCAGGTGGATTATTAATAGCGAAATGCCTTAGTTCAAACGAAAACTTCCCAAAACTGAAATAAATTTTGGGTCCCAAGAGTTTTCGGTTTTGAGGGTTATATATAACGTTTCTTTCTTCCAGGATGTAAATCAACAAAATATATATTGCAGCTGAAACAGTGCGAATGGAGGACACAGACAGGATACTTGAGGTGGAGTATGGTGAATATTACTGTGTAATTTTATTTACAAAAATAGGATTTATTTTAACATCCAGAATAGAAAGTTAAAACATTAATATTCCATGAAGAGTGACTGGCCAAGTTTAATAAGGGAAGGCGGGATAATTTAGACTAAGTTTTAGACCAACAAGCAGTTCTCTGCCATTTTTTCTGATATTAACAGTAATGTCAGAAAACAAATGGCTGAGAACCACTTGTTGGTCTATCTAAGTTTAATTAGGGTGGGTGGGATGATTTAATCACAATATGTTTGATGGTTATGTATTTGTTTTCATGCGAAATTAGTTATTTTCTATATTGGTACCACTGTCTGATTTAATGGTGGGTTGGTGTTTGATTCTTCTTACAGCTCCATGGCATTTTCTTTTCAAGAAAGAGTGAAAATTGTTTGCCTTTATGTCAGTCAGTCAATAAAAATTGAGGTAGCCAAGATGACAGATGTGATGGACACTGACAAGAGGTCATGTTCTGTTGACCTTTTGATTCATCAATCAGATTACAGCTTTTATATTTCTGAAAGCAAAAGCTTATTCAAAACATATTGTTTCTAACAATAACTCTCTCTAACACCAAAAGCAACACTTACTCTGATAGGATGCTATTTACTCTAACATTAAGTGGAATGGGAATTCCTAAAGTTGGCAGAACTTGAACATTTGTAATCAGATAGGAATGTCAGCAAAAATGCACCCAGGTTTATGCTGGTAAACAATGTCAGTACATTCAAGTCAATTTTTTTAAAAATTTTGATGGGGGAAAAAAATGACATGTTAACAATAACAGTGTATTTCTGTTACTTTTTGTGAATTTCTTGAAAAATTAGGTTAAAACAAGAGTAAGCATTTCTGAAAGAAAGTAAAAAAAAGTCGGCTTGTAGGCAGTTGCATTTTAAGTTAAGCAACAGCAATGTCATGTATATCAAGCAAGGAGCCATGTATGTTCATGATTTTCTCATTGTCAGGGCATGTTTATCACGTAAATGGCCATGTATGCCCATGATTTTCTCATGTATCATATATACTGTTAAGTATATGTAATTAAATTGCTTGTGATTAGTTATAAAACTCTTTTTTATTTTATTTTTGTTTCATTACATTTTATTGTAATGATTATTTTCATGGGATTCGATATTTACTTTCAGTAAATTCTGTTTATCTAAAACATAAAAGGTGTTACATTAGCATTATTTTTAGCTCACTCTAGTACACCATTTTGTAAGCATCGAGTGTTAACGATTGGCTAATTCCAAGGTCATTTCGGCCCACATATTAACTGGATTGTAAACAGTCTTTTTATTTTATGTATTTTCAGTGTGAGAATTTGCTATTTAGATAGGGCTATTCTTGCATATGTGACAAATGGCATTTTATTTTATTGCGATGTTGAAATTAGTAAATCACGCAGGCTAACGCGTGTAGTACCATGTGACCTAAAATCGAGGCTTAAAACAGCCAATTGGTATTAAATTTATTCACTTGTATTTTAAACCCTGAGGGCTTGAGAGTTTTCAGTTGTTGAAGCCAGATTGTTTTTGAAGTTCATTTGTTTTTGGAATTTAATAATTCATTCTCTAGAAAACCAAACAAGTGTACTTTTTTATAAAAAGTTTTGGGACAAAGAAATTCAGTGGAAATTTATTCTGAAGTTATACGGAAACATAAAATGTGATTCAATCGAGGATCTGTTACCACCACTCTTCTGATGTCATCGTCTCCTTATTGGAATTTCATCGAGATTCAAACTTGGATTTTGTTAGAACTGTTAAGTGATAGGACTTGTATTTTTCAATCTTAGGATTAAATTTTGGATTATATTCACAAACCGTAAGTCCTATTTCCAATTTTTCAATTGTTTTCTAGGGAAATAAATTATTTTGTTAAAATATACAAAGCTTGTTGACTTCACTCATTTCTCTTGTTATTATTGTACAAGCCTACATGTAACAAGGGCAAATTGGGGCCTCGTCCTTGGGATATTTGAATTTGGCTAAAATATTTCAGAAAATTGTTTTTTGAAATTTAAATTCCCCTAGTTTTAAATCTCAAGTACTGTTTTACATTTTGTTTGAAATCTTTAGTGAAAACAACAGGCTTTCTTTCACAATGTCATCAAAAGTGGAAACTTTTCTTTCTCGTCCAACTCAGGAGAGTTGGATAGAAAAAAGATGAGTTGCTTGAACTTGCCAGAAAGTATGATCTTTCTGAAGCAAAATCTTCCTTAACGAAACAAGAAATTAAAAATATTTTGATTCAGTATTTGGTAGAGAAGAATGTTTTTGATAAAAGTGTTTGGCTTCAGTCAGTAAGTCGGTATCGGACTCTGACATAAAAGTAATGGAATTAAAAATGAAATACAAGATGGAATTGGAGTTAAGGAAGCTCGAGCTTCAGAAAAGAGGAAAGAGAGAAAGAGAAACAATTGCAGGTGCAATTAGAAGAGAAGCAATTGCAGTTGCAAATTTGAAGAGAAGGAGAAAGAGAGACAGGAAAGAGAGAATGATAAACAAATGAAATTGAAATTTGAAGAGAAGGAGAGAGAGAGACAGGAGAGGGAGAAAGATAAACAAATGCAGTTACAATTTGAGAAAGAGGAGAGAGAGACAGATGCAATTACAAAGAGAGAAGGATGAAAGGGAATTTCAAATTAGAATGAAAGAAATGGAGCTGGCAAGGGAAAAGCACGATCTCACTTCACACACAAATTCAAGTTTTGACATTACAAAAAATATTAGGTTAGTTCCCCCTTTTAGAGAAAATGAAGTAGACAAATATTTTATTTATTTTGAAAAAGTTGCTGAAAATTTGAAATGGCCAAGGGAGCATTGGACTAAATTATTGCAATGTGTACTTTTTGGCAACGCTCGAAATATTTATGCATCCCTGTCAGAACAACAGAGTTCTGACTATGATTTGGTTAAGGAGTGCATCTTAAGGGGTTATGCGTTAGTCCCTGAGGCTTATCAGCAAAAATTCAGAAACTATAAAAAAGAAGCTGGACAAACTCATGTCGAATTTGCTAGAGAAAAAGAGCAGTTATTTAAGAGATGGTGCTTAGCCAAGAAAGTTGAACATGATTATGAAAGTCTTGAACAACTTGTGCTACTTGAAGAGCTCAAAATCTGTGTTCCTAATGACATTAAGAATCATCTTGAAGAGCATAAGATTCAAACCTTGGAAAATGCTGCTCTTGCTGCTGATGAGTATTCCTTAACTCATAAAGTTCCTGTTGTAAGCAAATCTTTCACTCAGCAGTCTACAGGTAGAAAGGTATTTCAGCCCAATACAAATCCTCCTAAAACTCAATCTGGCACAACTTCTAAAAATCAAACTTCTGAAAAACCTGATTCAAAATCCTTGTCTATTCCTACATGTAACTACTGCAACAAAAAAGAACACGTCATTTCTGATTGCTTTAAATTGAAATATAGGCATCAGAATCAAGATAGACCTACCCCAAATGCTCTTATTTCTAAGAGGTCAAGGTCACAGTCATGTATTGAAGGCAATACATTTGTTGGGTTTACTAAACCCCAGTCTGATTTTATTATGGAGAATTATGAACCATTCCTGTTGAAGGGTTCTATATCACTCTTGGGTGATTTGGCCAATCCTATCCCTATTAAAATTTTAAGGGATACAGGAGCTTCTCAGAGTCTTTTATTATCAGGTACTTTGCCTTTTTCTGAGAAGTCCTGTTCTAATGAGAGTGTTCTCATTCAGGGAGTAGAGTGTGGCTTTGTTAATGTTCCTCTCCATTCTGTAAATTTGTCATCAGACTTAGTTTCAGGACCTGTGACAGTCGGTGTAGTGTCTACTTTACCCGTTGAGGGCATTCATTTGTTACTAGGCAATGACCAAGCTGGAGACAAGGTTGTGGTTAATCACTTGTAACTGACAAGCCTTCTTTGGATCATAAAGTTGATCCTATTGAAAAAGAATACCCTGATTTATACCCAGCTTGTGCAGTTACCAGAGCTATGGCAAAGAAAGCTCTTGAGAATGACATTGATAAGGAAAATATTCCTTTAGCTGATACATGTATTGGTCAGGCTTTTGATGAGGTCACTTTCACTTCTAATTTGGATCAATCAAAAGGTATTGATCACAGTGATTTTCTTTTAAATACTCATTCTCTTTTATCAAATCAGGGTGATAAACGACAATCACTTGTCATCGAACAGGAAAAAGATCCTGAGATCTCCTGTTTGTTTCAGAGGGCCATTAGTGAAACTGAAGCCACTGAGGTACCTGTCTGTTATTTCATTAAAAATTGAATTCTTATGAGAAAATGGAGACCTCCCGAGGTACCTGCTAGTGATGAATGGTCAGTAAAATATCAGATTGTAGTTCCAAAATCTTATAGACAGGAAATACTTAGTTTGGCCCATGAAACTCCTCTAGCTGGTCATTTAGGGATAAATAAAACTTATCACAAGATCCTGACTCACTTTTATTGACCAAAAATCAAAATTGATGTTTGTAAATTTTATAGATCTTGTCATACTTGTCAAATGGTAGGAAAACCCAATCAGAAGATACCTAAGACTCCTCTGCAACCTATTCCTGCATTTGACAAACCATTTAGTAGAATTATAGTAGATTGTGTTGGTCCCTTACCTAAGACCAAGTCAGGCAACCAATATTTGTTGACCATTATGTGTGCGTCAACAAGATTCCCAGAGGTGATTCCTTTGAGGAATATTAAAACCAAAACTATTGTAAAAGCTTTGATAAAGTTTTTTACTCAGTTTGGCCTTCCCAAGTCTGTCCAATCGGATCAAGGGTCAAATTTCACATCTGGAATTTTCCAGCTTGTTATGCTTGAATTTGGCACTCAATAATTCAAGTCAAAAGTGAAACTATGGTTTCACAGAACTTTACTTGAGAGAACATTTGAGTCTTGTAATAGAGTTCATTCTCTCTTGCTCATTCTTCAGAATTTTCTTCAATTTAGATTTTACGGCCCTTACAAAATAAAGAAGACAATGAATGAGTTAAATTATAATAATAGTACTCTGATCTAAATATATTATAGGAGTACTAGTATATTGAAAGAGATAGCCAAGTAAATCATGCAATTAATTTAGTTGTACCTGTCCCACCAACTGAGGATTTAAGTGAAGAAATTCAATCGGACACTGTTAATCTTGGAACAACAAATCTTCGGAATTCAGAAATTATGAAAAATCTGGACCAGAAACTTTTACATTTGCAACAACAAGAAGGAAATAAACTTAAACAGTTATTATTCGAATATGAGCACTTGTTTCCAGATATTCCTATGAGGACAAACAAAATTTTTCATGACGTTGAAATTGTAGATTCGAAACCTGTGAAACAACACCCATACAGGATGAAACTTCTCAAACAGGAATACTTGAAAAAGGAAATTCAGTATTTGCTGGAGGACGATTTCATAGAGCCCAGTAAAAGTGATTGGAGTTCACCATGTATACTTGTTCCGAAACCGGATAAAATTTTCCATATGTGCACTGATTATAGGAAGGTGAACAGTGTGACTAAAACAGATTCATTTCCATTACCAAGAATCGATGATTGTATTGATAAAATTGGAAATGCCAAGTACGTCACCAAATTTGACCTTCTGAAAGGATTTTTGCAAATTCCACTAACGGAAAGAGTGAAAGAAATTTAAACATTTGTGACTCCAGATGGACTCTATCAATATAAAGTAATGGCGTTCAGGATGACGGGTTCCCCAAGTACTTTTCAACGCTTGATGAATATGATTACATCTGGTCTAGATAATTGTGATGCTTACATCGATGATGTCATCATCTACAACGACACCTGGAAAGAACATCTAGCCATGATTCGGAAATTCTTTGAAAGAATCACAGATGCAAATTTGACAATCAATTTATCTAAAAGTGAGTTCTGCTGTACTTGTGTAACTTTTCTAGGACATATTGTGGGACATGGTCAAGTTAAGTCTATCGATGCTAAGGTCAAGGCTATCTCTGATTTCCCTGTGCCTGTCAGTAAAAAGCAACTAATGCAATTTTTGTGTATGGCCGGATACTATTGAAAGTTTTGTTTCAATTTTTCTAATATTGCTGAACCCCTGACAAACTTGTTAAGTAAGAAAAACAAGTTTCTTTGGACTGAAAAATGTCAGGAAGCTTTTGATAGATTAAAAGCCATATTCAAAAGTGCACTGGTTCTCAAAGCTCCAAATTTCAATCAGTCTTTTAAATTATCTGTGGATGCAAGTGATGTTGGGGTTGGGGCAGTATTGATTCAAGAAGATAGAAATGGTGTTGATCACCCAGTGTGCTTTTTCTCTAAGAAATTAAATAAGCACCAAAGAAATTACTCAACAATCAAGAAGGAATGTTTGGCTTTTAATACTAGCATTACAGCATTTTTAAGTTTACATTAGCTCAGCTCCTTCTCCGGTTGTTGTGTTTAGTGATCACGACCCCCTTACTTTCATCGACAAGATGAAAAATAAAAATCAAAGATTATTAAGGTGGAGTTTGTTTTTGCAAGAATATAATCTTAACATCAGGCACATCAAATGAAAAGACAATTTGATTGCAGATGCACTTTCCCGTGTATAAAACTATTATTTCAGATACACTTTATAAAATTCATAAGAATTGTCTTATGTAATTTTATTTTACCTCATGTATAATTTACATATAGTAAAAAGAAAGCTTTATTATATAAATCTTTCTTTTTCTTTATGTTTTGTTAAAATATACAAAGCTTGTTGACTTCACTCTTTTCTCTTGTTATTATTGTACGAGCCTACACGTAACAATACTCATTTATAAGGCAAGTCCAATTGAAAACAACATAGTTGATCTGTCATCGCATTATGTACCAGCAGATCAGGGTCTGTGTTGTTTCTTCTACTGATGATTCCTAACAAACTGCATAGACCCAGATCATCTATGCATTATGCATTAACAGATCTTGGTCTATGCAGTTTCAAGTTTGATCCAACTTATCAGCAAGTGTATATGGTATGCATACCTGTACTGCCAGTCACACTCAAACACAGCCCCTAAATTAGAACAGAAACTTGAAAACAATGTTTTACTGTATAGACATATGTACATACATATACATGTTTTACTTACT
The DNA here is from genome assembly GCA_016617855.1 of Megalonaias nervosa. Lineage (NCBI taxonomy): Eukaryota > Metazoa > Mollusca > Bivalvia > Unionida > Unionidae > Megalonaias > Megalonaias nervosa. The sequence continues at coordinate 23,446 of JAECUM010018461.1, read as the reverse complement.
GACAAATGTTCATACACAAACATGTTACACTGTATAAATACATGTACATACATGCTATACTGTATAAATATATGAACATACATGTTTTGCTGTATAGACATGCACACACATACATACATGTTTTACTGTATAGACATATGTACATCCATAAACAATTTATACTGTATAAATATATGTACATATTATACTGTATAAATATATGCACATACATATTTTACTATATAGGTGTATGTACATTCATAAACATGTTTTACTGTATAGACATATGTACATACATAAACAAACTAAAGACTGATTTATCAAGAGATAAAGTGTGGACTGATGTGAAATTTTGGTTTTAACTTCACATATATACAGCTAAATAAACTTATCTTTCTGCTTTTGTATCAATACAATTTTTAAAAACCCCAAATAGAATTGGAAACATTCTAATCTTTGTGCTGTCAGATGCTCTTAACACAGTTAGGAAATTATTTCACAATACTAAATTTAATTCTTTGCAGAAATATATAATCTAAGATACTGAAGTTAATCATGGTGGCAGTTGGCTTCAAAGTCAGCCACAGAGGATCATGGTTGAAAATATGGACCTACTTTAGTTTTAGTAAAACAATTAATTCCCTCAACTATAATTAACCATCATTAACTATAATTAACCATAATTAACTATAATTAACCATAATTAACCATAATTAACTATTATTAACTTTGTTCAACCATATAATAAACCACCTAGCAATATTTCCAGCTTGCAAAGTGTGCTTTCTGGAGTCTGTTTTTCTTTCTCATATTTCAGGAATATGTGTAACTCAAACGGTTTGCTGTGTCCTGAAGAAATGCCTCCTCTTACCAGTAAAACTCAAAAATGTCTTTTTTTTCCAAGATCACTTTTGAGTTTTCAAAGTTCTGCAGCATTACCATATATACTTACTTTATAAGCCTAGTCAAATTGCAAACTGCACAGTTTATGATCTTCACTTGCATAATGCACCATCAGACCTGGGTCTGTGTAGTTTGTTTGGAATTATTAGAAGAACAACAACATAGACCCTGATCTCTTGGTACATTCTGCAATGACAGATATGGGTCTGTGGAGTTGGACTACAATTACAAATGAGTATGCATGCTATTGCATTTGAATTAATTATGATACCTTATAAACTGATGGAAATCCATCCTTCTTCAAGTGTGTGTGACTTACTGGAAAAAATTTAAAATTTTTGTCAGCGTTGACATGGACTTGATAAGTTGTATTAATGGTCTATCAAAACAGACTCATGTCAGCTTGAAGGGAAAATTGAATTATATGTAAACTAAAATCATATGATAAAATTGCATCACGTTTGCTAAGCCCAGCTGTGGGTCATGTATAAACTAGGATATTACAGCCATGTGTTTGATGTCTAAAGATTGCCACAGGCTAGTGTTAATCTCTTATGCAAGGTTACCGTGACCCGCCAGAAATTAGAGTTGGCATAGGCGACAACTTGCGTGATTTGACAAAGGCTTGTAGTATTCACACCTAGGTGTTAAGAGGTTAGGTTAGGATCAAAGGAAGCCAGTGGGGTGAATGGGGTGTGTTCTCATTCATCCCAACATGGACAGACAGCGAGAGGACAGTGTCCGTTAAGTTTGATTGGATCAGGTCACAGCGACATCCAATCGGAATTGAGATAGAGGGTGTGATTACAATTTAGATCAGAATTATAACTTCCTAACTTGCAAGCAAAAAGTTAGTAGATGACTAGGCAGATCACTAAGAAATAGGGTTACTCTGAGAAGCCACTCGCAGTTTGGCGGTAAAACTTAGAAAGAGATTCTAAGTGAAGAAAAGCTTTGAAAAGGTCAGTAAGTTATTTGCTCGATTTTTGCAGAATATTACGGCATCATAATTGCAATTATTTGTAGTATGTATACTTAATTACTGGGATCATTTAGCATGTAGAATTACCTTTGTAGTGTTTCTATTTCATGCGTATTTGAGAAATAGGCTTGAGTTTTATGTCGAGAATTATGTAGATTGTTAGCTTGTGGTCAGAATTAATTTTGTAATTTGCTATTAGGTTACTTCATAGTAAACCAGTGCATTTATTAATGCATTATGTTAGAATGTACATATGCTTGAATTGTGAGTTTGGAAAATGGTTGAAGTAGGAAAGATTAGTTACTATAGACGTATGCATATATCAGAGCATGGATATTTGAATATTTGTGTACATTGTATGAGTGTAAGGTAAAGAAATGCGTCTGATTATTGTGATATTGTGTAGTATAAAGGAAGTAGGAGTATGTACTGATGTGATGGAATTTATTGATGTATGTATAAGAAGTAATCAATACCATGCTGTATTATAACGTTTGTTTTACCATACAAGAACGTATGAATAGTTCGATGTGAATGAATGCGTGATCGAAGAAATTAATAGCCGTTATCTGATGATAGGCTGTGTGTATTATGAGATGAGAGGGCTAAGGAAAAATATTGTACCAGCCTTGCGTTTTCACAGGAAGCTTTTTAGGGGACAGAACTTCAGGTTCACTTGAGTCCCGAGTCCCCAAGAGGGGAGACGGAAGTGAGACTAGCGAACAGTCGGAATTGACAGAAGTCTAGTCGGTGGAGAAAAGGTGGATAGAAGGTGGAGGAGGCGGAAAGGGAGTCTGGAGGAGAAGTAGAGGAGGAGGAGAAGGAGTATAGAGAAGTCGAGGAGGAGGAGAAGGAATTTGGAGAAAGTCAGGGAGGAAGAGGAGAAGGAATTGGGAGAGATAGGAGAGAAGAATACACAGATGAGTAGAATACAAGGACAGGTGGAAATCTATCTCACACTACTAATCAAGTGATGCAATAGGCTATTAAAGGGTTGAGCAGAAGGAGTGTACTTGGGAAATTTGAATCATTGGACTATTGAATTGTTATTAAATTATTATTCATTGAATTTCACCCTTTTTTGTATATTTAACCATTTAACCGTTGGCATTGCTGACTGGGGGCTCAGAGCTGTACATCTGTCTTTCACTAATTTAACTTCCAACCAAAATCGAGCCTGGGTGGGACTTCTACAATAGTTTGATCATAATATTGGAAGCACCCCACCCCAATCTAACCAATTCCCCACAACCAAATCCTCACAGTAAATTGAGTTTTGTGTCTAAGATCCATTTTGTTTGTGAGTCAGATTCCACAGAAAATATATTTTTTACTCAAAATCACTATCATCATGTACCTAGCCTTTATTATTGCTTTTGTCATTGTCTTGTTGCTATTAATGATTTTTGTTTTCTTCTATTGCCATGATCACATCATCATCATCATTTTATTATTATTATTATTATTATTATTATTATTATTATTATTATTCAGAATGTTGTGGCTTTTCAAAAGGAAAAACTACATGGACTAACTATCTGGACATGTGCAGTCTTCATCGTTGGTGAGATAGCTGGGTCTGGTGTTTTAGCTTTACCTAAAGCCATTGATAATACAGGTAAGAATAATAATAATGCAATGTTGGTGATTATTATGCAAATGATGGTCTTCATCATCTTATAATCGTATGCTAACCCACTTCAAGATCCTGTTTCCCTCCTCCCTTTCCTTGCCTTCTGATCTTTTGAGTGTCACAAGTAAAGTAGATTCTTCCATTTCTCAGCACATGATAGGCTATACATGGTGGGCAATATAACTGGTGGAGGAAGAATTTAGGCAAGCTTTCTCACATACCCACACTAGCCAAGCAAGACTCGAACCCATGTGGATAGAGGTGACATAGCAATGATTGGTAAAGGCGAGCGCTTTAGACCACTCAGCAGACTGCGGCCCACAAATAAAGAAAAAGAAGATGATGATGACAGTAGTGATGACAATGTTGATGATGGAGAAAAAGAACTTTACTGCAAATTTTGTTAAAAAGTTGAATATATGGGACAGCAGAACTCTGTCATTCGCTTTCTTTCTGAGCCATGGTGACAAATTGCTAGACTCGTGACCAAAATGGTGTGAGAATCCTACCCTTGGATATGCCTGTTCAGTAATTAATGGTGAAATGATATGCCTGTGCCACTTATCATTACATATCATTTACACAGCCTATGATATAATGCATTATCAATACACATATCAACTTGAAGATCTGTAATCTTGAATGGAGTGTTGGAGGTAGGGTAGGGCCCTTTCAGATGTGTGAACATGTTGGTCATGTTTCTAGTACACAGGTTGCAGACGTACCTAGACTAATAGTTTGTAATTCTCTTCCTTGAGAAGATAACAGACTGACTACCTGCTAGTCATTGGTGATTCTAATTTAAATTTTAACCTCAATGACCATTTCGGGCAGCACCATTTGATTGGATGCAAGACTCATCTTGGTCACCATACCCTTTGCTCTGCATTACATGAATGCTTTAAAGGTGTCTTATTTTCAGTTTGATGCGTTTCCTTAAATTTAAAGGGCATTACAATGTTATCTTAAAAAACAAAATAAATAGTGCATTTTCCTTGTGCAAGGAAAATCTTATCTGGACAGGTGGAGGAGTGGAGAGGAAAGAAGTAAAGAAGCTCATGCTAACCTTCCTGCAGGTGCAATGCAACTGCTGCAACCACAGACACTTCTATCAGCAAGAAAGGAAAGCTTTTGACAACATCCCTACAGATTAACACAGGGTGAATAATTCAGTCTCTGATATCATATAAAAATAATAAATGAGATATTCCAGACTTGTTCCCCATGTATGATTTAACTCCTTTACTTGGCATTCAGCTACCATTTATAAGTGAAGTTTCTCTGTTTTTTGGTATCTGCTTGGATCAAGTTTTGGTGCCTATACATTCTGGTGTGACTCACAGGGAATAAGCCAAATCAGTTCTGATCAGTGGTTATTGTCTACCCTGGACTGGAAAAAACAGTAACCACCAATCAGGACTGATTGTAGCTAATTTCAGTGTGACATGATGGAAGTGTAGGCCTCCAAATTTGATTGCTAATTTCAGTGTGACATGATGGAAGTGTAGGCTTCCAAATTTGATTGCTAATTTCAGTGTGACATGATGGAAGTGTAGGCCTCCAAATTTGATTCAAGTTGACAAGATACAAAGCAACAGAGAAACTTGGCTTAAAAGTGGTTATCAAATGACCAGTAAAGTACTTAAATTACACACAGGGATTAAGTTTGAGGTATCTCCTTTACATTGATATCAGTTATCAGTGTCTGAATGTGCTGACATTATGAAAAGAATTAGCATGAAATCTGCAAAGGTAGCTGATTTTAAACTGAATGTTGAGTTAGTCAATTTCTAATTAATTTTAGAAAGGGGAGACAATAGTTATTCTTTTCCACAGACAGAAACAAGTGTCTGTGCCTCCAGTGCCTCACTTAGATGAATTCTCAATTCAAAGAATAAAACAGCAAATGACTGATAATTATTCGTGACTGCTGAAGATGGAAGTAACTTGATGTTCATAAACTGTTTTGTATCAGTTCTTCACGTCTTATATTGATATATGCATCAGTATGGCAAAATTATTAATACATCAATGAATCATTTCACCCCTATTGTTCTTGGGGAAGGCACTTTACTCCAATTGCCTTGGTACTAAGTAACTTATTTTGATGTGCCACAAAACACCAAATCAAATCAAATCGAATCTCTCTCTATATATAGTACATAGGTCAAATTAAGGACAAACCACTTGATATGTGCTTACAGTCCAGCTTAATTTAAATGGCTTGGATACGTAGGCATATTATAACTATTAATAATGTTTCAAGACATTGACAAAGTCTCTAAAATACTAGTATTGAAACTTTATCGTTATTCAATCTCTGAAGTACTATCTTATCAGTTCATTAATGACAAAATGTTTCTATTATCAGAAAAACATACTCCCAAGTTATCTGGTAATCATCTTCAAGCAGTAAAACATTTTCATACTGGCATAATTATTTATTTATTTCATCATAAAAGTAACTATACATATAAATTGCTTTTGGAGTGGTATTAAAACTCTATGAGAAATACATGGTCAGAATTGATTTATTAGTAAAAGTGAAATTAACACTGCATTTTCATATCGACCAACTTCTAATTGCATGTTTAAAACATTTATATTTTTAGTATTCCAGCTTGTTCTGGATTGGATTTTAGTGACAGAACTTAAGTTTGGGCCTTGCATTAAATCTTCAGTAATGCCTGGCCTAGATGTCACCAGTAGACCTTAGGTCTGGGTCTTTCCTTAAGTCTTAAATCAGACCTGGCTTGGATTTCACCAGTAGACCTTCCTTGGATCTGGTCTTGCCTTAAGTCTTAAATCAAACCTGGCTTGGATTTCACCAGTAGACCTTGGAGCTGGGTCTTGCCTTAAGTCTTAAATCAAGCCTTGCCTGGATTTTTCAAGTAGACCTTAGGTGTGAGCCTTGCCTTTGTCTTAAATCAAGCCTGGTATGGACTTCACCAGTAGACCTGAGGTTTGGGCCTTGCCTCAGTCTTAAATCAATCAAGCCTGGCCTGGGTTTCATCAGTAGACCTTAAGTCTGGGCCTTGCCTTGGTATTAAACCAAGCCTGGTCTGGATTTCACCAGTAGTCCGTAGGTCTGGAACTTGCCTTAGTCTTAAATCAAGCCTGACCTAGATTTCATCAGTATTCATTTGGTCTGGGCCTTACTTTAGTCTTAAATCATGCCTGGCCTGGATTTCACCAGTATACGTTTGGTCTGGGCCTTACTTTAGTCTTAAATCAAGCCTGGCCTGGATATACCCAGTCGACATTTGAAATTTAGGTCTAATCTGAAATTGACCAGTGAAATGCCTTTATCCTACAGTTAACTTTAAAACTTATGTTGGTGAAATTCTGAATAATGTCTAAGTCAGACTTAACTGTAGCTAATTTGAATTGTTAAAATCTAGTCTTGACTGTTACATCATACATTGAAATTGGGGCCATGTAGATTTATCTGTTTTGTGATTTTGAAACATTGACTGTACTGTAACATTGGGGTTGCAGTTGCTGTTGAACTGCAGTTTTTAAATTCTGATTTACTTTTTTTCTCCTACATTTTTTAATATTACTATTTTTAATATTTTGGTATTTTATTTATGTGATTGCTAATTGATCCTATAAGAGTCTGAATTCTTAGATGCAAAATCTTTCCCTCATGCAACAGCAGATGTTTGCATGCAGCAGACTGCATGATCTTTTTATTATCAGCATAGTCCAAAGCCAATGAATAGCTGATGGTACTCAGGAGAAAACTGCTCATGCCTTGTACATGTCATACCTTGTTTTGTTTTTCCCCAGAAATAGTAAAGTGCTTGAAATGGAAAATCATGAAATTGCAAACTCAGAGTGAAACAGAACTGCAGAAACCTTTATATTTAGTGGAAAATAATTGGAACAAATTTCTGGCACTGGAGGATTTAGAAGGGGGTGGGGTCAAGGAGTTCAAGCATATCCCCACCACCACATGAGTAAAAATTTTTAAACATTTCTTTGAAAATGTAGAAAGATGGCAATTTTTAACAAAATGAACCCTATTTTCACAATTGAATACTTGTAGAAAAATTCCTAGAATCACTGTTGTATAGATAGTTTTACTTTGAATGAATTTGAAGGAAGGAAGGCCTATTGAGACAGTTGTTAACATTTTGATATTTTTGGTTTGTAAGGCTGGATTGGCATAGTGTTGGTGATAGGATGCTGCTTTCTTTCGGCCTATACTGGAGATATACTGGGCCGGGCCTGGGGCATTGTCAGAGAAAGACATGAACGTTACCGCACTGGACATGTCCGTTACCCCTACCCTGCCATGGGAGAAATTACCTACGGAAAATTTGGACGGTAAGGTTCTAAGTTTACTGTATGTTACTATACTGGCCACAAGTCTATATAATATGTATACCTTGAGGATATGCATCAGAGGGATCATGAATGCAGATAGAACATGGAAATATTCTCAAAAAAAATGGTCATCGGTCTTTCATGTATCTGGTTCCATACGTTTAAGAATGTGATCGGAGCCACACTTTGACTTGGAAAACATGAAGCATCTACCCGTATATGTAATATTTTTTCACTATCATGCATATTGTATCAGAAATGACTTTACTTCATAAAAACTGGAACTAAATCTTTATATTTGGCAATGTTTTGCAAAGACAAGAAATGAAAGTGATGGGTGGGCTTCTTATATTTTAAAATTTAATACTTAAAAACTAAGATATCCATGCTTAATAGTCAACTCATTTTATTTATCATTATACATAATCCAACTTGTGCATAGCTTTTTCATGTCTCTCTTATGGTTTTATTTGCACAGCATATGTAGATTGGTGGCCATGACAGAACTAGAAAATCATACCAGAGAAACTTAATATGCTAAGTCATGATATATCATCAACAGTCCATTGCCTGAAGATTCTATTTACCAATTGAGAATTGAAACCATATCAAGTTTTTTTGTAAATAAAGTCTTTTTTTATATGTTAGAGTTAACATGTTTACAATTTAAGTTTAGAATAAACAGTCTAAGTCCTGACTTGAACTCATGTCATGGACAGCAGATCAATGACTCATCTCAGCCAATCTCAAGATATATCCACATGCTAAGTTTGGACACCAAAGTTATGGCACTTGCATCATTCAAGGAATTTGTTTGATATATTCACAAGCCTGGTTTTATTGTAAAAAAAAAAACAAACAAAAACTCACTCATGTGTTCTTGTAATAATATACTTACAAACCATTGCACATGAAACCCGACTCACACTCTCTGACCTTGAAATCAGTATCACTGAGTACCAACTATCAACTTGTCTTCTATCTTATGAAATACAGCTGTGAAAAAGGTTCTGTAAACATCTATTTGTATATGAATAAGTCACTGTCTGTACAAGCTTGGTGAAATACAAAAATATAAGAAGTGATCATTGACCTTGACCCAACTTCATAAAGGGTTGGTACTCAAACTCATTCCTAATATTACTGGGATTAAAAACTTATTAAAGGCATGATGTCCTAAACCACTACAGATTAAAGATGACCAACAAAATGCCACAAAAACATCCTTTGCTGAAATGCATTTGTTGATACTACTATCCATTGATCGGGAATAATGACAAAAATATTTCCAAGATGGTTACTGTAGAAGTCATTTTGAACATTAAGTTAGCAACATTTTTATTTAGGTTTCAACTACATTTTCTTTGAAGTATTTCAGTTGAAATCCCATGTCTATACAACAATGCATTTTGGAGAAGTTAAATGACTCTTTTTTCAAGATGGTTGCAGTGATGCAGGTGTTAGAGGTTCACTTAGGACTATATTCATTTTGCAAGAAATCCTGCAGTAAAAAGTCTATGATGATATGACAGTCCATTCAGACATAGTAGCTGAAACACAGTTTCAAGATTACTGCCATTGTTACCATGTTGGATACCAGATCAGCTCTGTTTACATTTCTGGTGCCAACTACATATTTTCTTAAGAAGTGTTTAAATCAAAAACTCATGTTGAGATGACCTTACATTCAGAGGGAGTTTCATCAACACTATTATTCATGATGACCACTTTGGAGGCTATGATGGAGATGATATCGGCACAATTTTCAATCAGGACAAAGTTTGCAAGTATTATGCCACAGTTTATTGAGGAATTTTAAAATAACAGCATCTTCAATGTAATAAAGGTGTCATTATTTCATGTATAATTTTAAGATTCCAGATGCAGGGGATGTTCAGTTTGATTGCTGCAGATGACTGGTACATTATTCCAAATGAATGCAATGCTTTTGATTTCTCCTAGCTTTTGATGATGTTATGGTTGTAGTTACTAGTGTGAGACATAAGGCTTAACAAGATCTGTACATTGTTCACTCACAGTAATAGGGCTCTGAAAACAGACCCAACTAATCAGTTGTAATTTACACTCTGTGTGCATTGATAACATTGAAACCTATTACAACTGGTGCCATTTCCTGGCCAAAATTACACAGTAAGGTAATTGTCCATTTGGTTTTTTGCATATTGGTTTTATTCATGTTACTCTCAAATCTAATTAAAAAACAGGAAGGCATATTGCTTCCTGTAACACAGGTAATGTACCAATTCCTCATGCTAAATTTGAGTGATTAGGAACAATTTAAGGTAGGCTATCTTGTGCAAAGACAAGGTAGATGGGAAATTGAAACCACATGGTCCCACAAGCAGGATGCAGTCTTTCTATGCTTCATTGAAATTCAAAACATGGAACAACTCCAGAATGAAAGTTCTTATTACAGTTGTGTATTTTTAATATATGTTTATACAGCAAGTCTTGTAAGGGGGGTGGGGGTGAGACAAAGACTGCCAGTTGCTAATCAGTTCAATTTACAAAATTGTGCACACTTCATTTCATGTCATGTCAATTTTACATCAAGTTCTAACAACATCTATAACATGCTCTTGACCACACAGACATTAGCATGCTTTAGTCTTTCAGGTGACACAAACTGGAAAACCACTGAGATGGGCTATCTTCTGCTTTCACATGCCAGAACTGGATATTAAGCCCAGGACTGCAGAGGTGCCAAACAAGAATGGTATCGCATGCTTTCCAACCCTTTTAAATGTAAGCTTTCTCATGAAAGTAACTTCAAGAGGTGTTGACAGATAAAGATGAGCAGTTAAATTTATTTAAACTTACTTGTTGCTTCCACTGTTTTTAAAATACATATACTTATAACTACTTCTTGACCTTACTATACACCTCATTCTATATCCTTGGAAGGTTGTTGGTGTCCTTTTCTATCAACTTCACACTGTTTGGAGTTGCATGTGTGTTCCTGCTCATAGCTTCTGAGAACATCCAGTCTCTCCTGTCAGATGCTGGTGCCAACATCTCCTTCTGCTACTGGAGCATCATTATAGCTGGTGTCCTTACTCCCCTGACATGGCTGGGAACTCCAAGTGACTTCTGGTGAGTATGTAAAGCTACCATTAAGCATTTTCATCCATCATGATCCAGTTGTCTGCAGACCAGTTATGATGTGAGTCATTGCACAATCAACCCATTATCTTATTTGTCTGAGTCCTCCCTGACTGAGATCTAACACCTAGCCAGTTTTCCTTATATATACCATGTATAAATTGCTATAAACCTTTGTAGGGGGAGGGGTTGCCCCCATTTGTTCATTAGATACTTCGCGGTATGCTGTACAGATTGTAGCATGCATGCAGACTTCACAGTTACAGAATCTTTAATTTTAAAAAAGTCATAAGCTGCTTTGTAGATGGATCATGGTTGATAGGTCAGTTCAGGAGAGGTGTGCCCTTTAAACTCTCTTAACTACTCACAGTTGTTGTTGTTGTTGTAGGGTTTAACGCCATTTTTCAGCACAGGATAGGCTATACATGGTGGCCAGTATAATTGGTGGAGGAAGAACACTGGAAAACCCCGGGAAGAACCACCGGCCCACGAGAAGCTACTGGCAGGCTTTCTCACGTGCCCACGTTAGCCGAGCATGAGACTTGAACTCATGCAGACAGAGGTGAGATGGCAGTGATCCGTAACGGTGAGCGCTTTAGACCACTCGGCCACTCAGGGCCCCCACTACTCACAGGCAATGTACAGTATGTGAAGTAGCCATGGTCAAAGTTCATGGAACAGATAAGTTCAAATAAACAATTCTCTGCCAGTAGCACTCCCAACAAGTTCTGCTGAATACTTTTTAGTTAAAATACCAGTGACATATTTTTTACTGCAGCTACAGAAGTCTATGAGAATAGAAAGTTCTTCATGGAACAAATTTTCAAGATTGCTTGAAGAAGAAAATAAATTCTACAATGTGATTTGGAAGCCATAGTTATATATTTCTAAGGGTTCTTTCTCAACCACTCAGCTAACAAAATTTGGTACTGTTGATGTGGCAACAGGTTGTTCATTAATAATTCAGTGTGCCATGGTAGCTCAGATGGTAGAGCATTAGACTCATTATCTAAAGATCATGGGTTTGATACCTAACAAGGTCAGCCTGAGTCAACTGCCTTGTTGTATCCCTGAGAAAACACCTAGTTCCCATTTCCTTGGCATGATACAGCCAATAACATTAAAAGTGTCATTAAAACCAACAAGAACCAAAAAACAATAATTAATAAATTAATAATTAATTCCTGCTCTCATTACTATCATTAGATGTTTGCCAAATTTCTAAATGTTCACAGTTATCCTTTTGTTGTTATGCATGCTGCTGCTTTGAATTGAGAAAGATGATAATGTACACTCCACACTAATGTACACTCCACACCACTTTACTAAGCTTGTTTTCTTTAATGTGCTGGCTTCCATTGATGAAATTAGTGTCATTAATGTTGCTGAGCTTCTAAAATATAAGTTTTATTTATTGTTATGAGAAAATGAACAATACAAAATTCAGGCTGTTTTCATGTATGGATTTTATTAATGCTCCAGACAAAAAAACTATACCATATATATATATATATATATATATATATATATATATATTCCTGTATGATGGCCATATATTTTAAAATTTAATATAAAAAGATTCATAGGAGAGATGTAACATGTTAAAAAGAAAACATTGATATTGTTAAGATTCTATATTCTTAAACTAAGTAACAGAAAATAGTGAAAGACAACAAGTTTTGTAAAATTCAACAAATAATTTATTTCCCTAGAATAAAAAACTGAAAATTAAAAAAACACTTACAGTATTACAAATTAAATTCCAAATGGCCTTAAAAGTTCTATCACAAGTAGTATAGAATATTCTGAATGAATTCCAGTAGTTTTCCAAATGAATTCCAGTAGTTTTCCAAATGAATTCCAATTCTGAATGTGCTGACATGCCAGTAGTCTTGAATTTGCTTATGTGCCAACTGTCTTGTTATATCATAATGATATAATCCAAAATGTCCTTGAATTAATTCACAATAATCCACAAAATAGTGATTTAGTCAGAAAATGTTGAGCACTTTGTAATTTCAGAGAATAATTTAAATATATAAATCCTCTCAAATTAAAAAACTAAACACAACAATAAGACTGATTCCACTTTGGATGTTATGATAGGAATATGTGTGTGTATGTGTGCATGATTTGAATTTTTAACATACTTAAAAGAAAATTAAGTTATATCACTATGATGTCTGCAGTGTAGCAGTTTAAAGTGATGTCTAGCACTGGGGCATTATGCCACAGGTATATAACATTATGTTCCACCCAGTCACATTATCCTGACACCAGGCTGACTAGGCCTAACACTAACCTCTTAATGCTGAATACCTAGCAAGGCAGCTGTTTGTACCATTTTTTAAGTCTTTGGTATGACTCAGCTAGGGTTAGAACCCGTGACTGCCCACATCTTCAGCAGAAGCTCTAACCTCTTAGGCCACCAGAGTGTATAAGATAGGAATGAGTAATATTGAATTAAACAGCATTAATATAAAAAGCTACAACACAATAACAGAGTTAAGATGAGGGTTATTTTCCCATCAAATTTGTGAACAACTTGCTTCTAGAACATTCTTAATTTCTAAAAAGAAATCAGATGTTGAACTCAACATCTGTAAATATGTTTATCTACAATCAATAATGATTTTAATATATATTCAAAAATCAGAGAGAAATATTAGCTATGTTTTTTTACAGAATAACAAGACATTAGTCAGGTAGGCCCAAAACTCGATTACTGACCAAGGTCAACCACACAATATAGATATACATTATGTATAATCATGGGGAAAAGCCAGCACACAATACAAATCAATATATATAACAATAGACTGATTATAAAATGTACCAGAAAATGTGTCATTTTCATTTTCGATTTACTGCTGCTTTAGTGTTAATATTATACTTCCATAATTAACAGGTTTCTTCTGAAACTAGTTATTAATAAAAATCATTTGTTTCTTTCAGAAAACTATACTTTACAATTTCCCCCAACAAGAGTTTTATTCCACTCTATTGTTTTTAAAAATTATTTATTGATTGACAACAAGCTGACATGCTACCTTGCAAATATGTAAACCAAATTAACAGGCAGTTCAGGTAAAGTCAGATGGTAAAATTTTATTTTATCGGGGCCCCAAATAAGTCTTGTAGGATGATAATAAAGTTGTTGTTACTAGTATATTTTTTTTTAAAATATGGGCCTAAGCGTAACATGTTTGTTCTAAAGGTATCACATGCTGACACATCATGGCACAAACCTCTGATCTAATGATTTAAGTATAGGCTCTTGGGTAACCATTTAATTATTGTATTTTATAAGTCCAGGAGATAAGCCTACAGGCTTTATTTTCCTTGTGTTTTGTTGCTAGAGAGAAGTAAACAATTGGGAAAATATGATGACCAAACAAGCGTAGTCAGTAACACCTCTATTGATATTCTGTCAAAGAAACAATGTGTAAATTAGACATGGTCACCTTTGAATTAAGCTTAGTTGGCAACATCTTCATTTATTATCTGACAAGGAAAGAGTCTGTAAACTAGACTGAGTCACATTTTAATTTTACCTTATTAAGGTGTTTCTATGGTAGTTGAACAGATTAATGGATTAACGAAAAATTGATATGATGGCATTTGAAAACTCGTTTGACTAATGTCCAGTGCCAGTTAAAACATATTATCTACAGATACAGGGATCTCAGGAACTCTGATAAATATATATATATATATATATATATATATATATATATATATATATATATATATATATATATATAATACAAATCATATGGCAAAAAACAGTCCTTTCAAGTGTACTGGATCCAGCAAATGATCATGTGTGTCAGGGATTGATTAAGATAAATGCAGTAAACTGACAACGAACAGTGCAAAACTAGTATCTAACTAGCCTGAGAGCTTTTGAGTCTAAATGAGTCTTTTTCAAAGGCAAACACAAAACAGAGACAAGGAAAACAGAAAAATCATTGAGATTTTTATGGGGAGGTTTTTTGTTTGTCTTGGCTATGTTTTGTGTTTGCCCTTGAAAAAGACTCCTTTAGAGTGAAAAGCACTCAGGCTAGTTAGAAACTAGTTATACACTGTCCATTGTCAGTTTATTGCATATATATATATATATATATATATATATATATATATATATATATATATAAAATGTGTTTGTGTGTGTGTGATACATGTTTTTACCTTCACCTGCCAAATGCATTATAATATTTGGTGCTTAATGCAGTAAAAGTTGAAATTTAATTGAATTGAATATTTTTTCCAAATAAACTTTACCACCACTTTTGTATATGAACTATGCTTAATTTTATAAGGTGAATCTTATTCTCTGATGTTTACAGTATTTGTATTGAAGTATTAATAGAGTACACAAACTAAAGGAGAAGTCAGTTTTTTACTGGGATCATGGCAGGAGAATCATGGTAATTGTTTGGTCATACTCAATACAGCGCATATAAATTTATCTCTTCTCGCCACCTTTTTATACAAAATATCGTGCCCTATTCCAAAACATGGCTGCATATCCTACATATTGTTTTGCACCTTATCCCTTCCACACCATCACCAGTAAATATTGACCATTGTCTAATACCATGAATCCTATCTTTCTAGGTTTGTTGCAGTGGGAGCGACATGTGCAACTGCTGTGGCCTGTGTCATTTTGTTAGCAAACATGATAAAAGACAAGCCAAACTACCCCACTATAGAGCATAGCAATCCTGACTTTCTTTCATTCTTCACTGCATTTGGTGTCATCTGCTTTGCTTTTGGTGGCCATCCTGCCTTCCCAACATTTCAAACCGACATGAGGAATCAGAAACACTTTGGAAGGGCAGTTCTTCTTGGTTACCTTAGTAAGAATCCTGAACATTCTCAGCTATCAGTCGCAAAGGACTTTAGTTATATAGCATCATTTGTATTAGCTATCAGTCGCAAAGGACTTTAGTTATATAGCATCATTTGTATTAGCTATCAGTCACAAAGGACTTTAGTTATATGGCATCATTTGTATTAGCTATCAGTCACAAAGGACTTTAGTTATACAGCATCATTTGTATTAGCTATCAGTCACAAAGGACTTTAGTTATATAGCATCATTTGTATTAGCTATCAGTCACAAAGGACTTTAGTTATATAGCATCATTTGTATTAGCTATCAGTCACAAAGGACTTTAGTTATATAGCATCATTTGTATTAGCTATCAGTCACAAAGGACCTAAGTAATATAGCATCATTTGTATTAGTTATCAGTCACAAAGGACTTTAGTTATACAGCATCATTTGTATTAGCTATCAGTCACAAAGGACTTTAGTTATATAGCATCATTTGTATTAGCTATCAGTCTCAAAGGACTTTAGTTATATAGCATCATTTGTATTAGCTATCAGTCTCAAAGGACTTTAGTTATATAGCATCATTTTTATTAGCTATCAGTCTCAAAGGACTTTAGTTATATAGCATCATTTTTATTACCTAAGAATGAAACTCAGATCAATGTGCAAGGTTTTATTTATGAGCATGACATTTCACTCAAAGTGAAGATAAAATATACAAAACTCATTTTTGTGCAGTATGATAAAAATATTTATTAAATATTTGAGATTATCTTTTAAATAATATATTTTCTATAACATCTTCATTTTAAAGTTTGTATCAACCCCATAAATAAACATTAACTTAGCAGTATATATTTTGAAATTTTGTTGTGCAAATTTATTAAGAGAAATGAAAAATTTCAGACCTATTTTATAAGTCTACCTGAAATTGTTAGTACATTTTGTAAATAGCAAGTATCCAGTTCATGTACCAGCTTTACAAATGATAAAATTGTAGGTAATTTATACCTTTTATGCATCCTACCAAACATGGCAGAATTTCATTTATCAGATCTGTTCAAGACACACACATTGAGTTTGTCTATGATATCAATTTTAGTATCAAATAGTCCGAGGCATGGGTTTGGCTTGGATGAGAGAGTAGTTCATTTATTTGTGGTTTGGATAACAATTATTTGTGCTGTTCAGCATTATTATGATCATCAATGGAATGGTGTGGTGGCATCACCTTTCTTCCTTTTCATGGAGCAAAGATATCTAAAAGAAAACCTAAAACAACAAATCTTCCACAACAATACAGCAAAATTCAGTTGTGTTTTGCTTGCCTTGTTAGTGAATATGCTGTAAGTGATCTTTTCCATTCTAGTTGTATTGGCCATGTACTTGCCTGTCTCCTTGGGGGGTTACTTTGTGTATGGCCAATTGGTGCAAGACAATGTACTGAATGTGGTCTCAAATGGTTATCTGAAATACATCGTGCAGATTTTGATTACCATCCATCTACTGCTTGGGTTTATCATCGTCATCAACCCATTCTGTCAGGAACTGGAACATTTGGTCAAGATCCCTGAAGGTAAGTATTGTTTTATCTCTGATATTATTTCACTGACTAGGCTTTCTTTACAATAATGCTTTTAATATACTTGTTATACTGTCTCAAAAATAACTGAAATTTATCCAGTAGAGAAGTGGAAGAGCACTGTATTTAAACATTTAATCAAAAGTACCATTAATTTAGTATGCTTGCAGATTACTGGGGTGCTCATATTCTAGACTCTGAGAAAACTGAACCACAAGAAAGTTAAAGAAGCAAAAAGTGAACTAATTTCCTTAAACAACACTATTTTTTTTAAAGCAATCAGTAAAATAAGTGGCAGTTAATGAAACAATATGAATTAACATCCTTCAGTTTCAAAAGCACCAGTTTCCAATCTGTCTATTAAATTGTTAGTGATTTTTGCTTAAATTGACATTCACTTTTTCTAAATAATCTATTAATATTTCATTATTATCTGTACATGATTTCTTTTTGCAGCATTCACATACAAGAGAATAATCTCAAGAACTTTGATGGTAATATGTGTACTATTTGTGGCAGAAACTGTCCCACATTTTGGAGCTATCTTGTCTCTGGTTGGTGGATCCACAACAACACTTCTTGCTTACGTCTGTCCATCTCTGTTCTATTTAAAACTGTGCAAGATGAAACCCACAGAACCTGGAGAAAATTGGGAACCCATGTAAGTCATTTGATCAGGCTCAGTAAAAGCAAACTTAAATGTACAAATTCTGGAAATGAAATTTACAGTGCAACACCTTTGACTGTTCCTGTCTTGAGGTAATAGAGATCAATTCAGCATTTAAACAGACACTGATATTACATAGCTCACATGGAGCCACACAAGAGTCTGGCTGAATGAGAAAATGTCACCATGTTGGCTAAGATAGTATTGAATAGCTTATAAAATTAAATTGGAAATAAGAGGCCACAGTCTTTATTATTCAGGTTCATTATATTGTGATGTAAAACATTAACCAGCAAGGCATTTATTAATTAGATTCTGTTAACTTAAGATTTTTCTGCCAGCTAAATAAACTGAAAATATGTTTAGATAATCATTTCCTAATGTTTGATAAATATTTTCAGTGTTTGAATTACATATACATTGTGACAGTATCATCTTTCTTTTTAGAAACTATTAAAGTACAGTATATGATTACCACATTATTTATTATTTTGTGGGGTTACATAAATTTAAATATTAAGAGTTGATTTATTTATAATTTCATTTTCAGAGAAGTTCCATTTCATGTGAAAGTACTGAATTATGAAATCATCCTTCTTGGCATCTGTGCAGGTGCAGCATCCACAGTTTCTGCCATTAATTCTTTGGTATCTAGCAGTTTTTCCACGCCTTGCTACATTGATGCCAACCGGACCCCATAACAAGAAAAAGAAAACCAGCAAAATTGTGTGTGTGTGAGTGTATATGTTTCTGATTCAGACCAATACAGAGAGAACTAGAAAATGAGAGACACATGGACAGATGGAGAGGAGTAAGAATTAGCATTTTTTGTTCTCCTACAAGTCTGACTGTATATATCAAGTGTCCTGTCTTACTTTTAAAAGTCAGGTCAGAAAACAAATCTCCTGTTGTGATAAGCGAGAAGTGTACAATATTTTTGTTACAGCAGCTTTTAGCTGTGATTCCATTGGGATAATTTTGTATGTGTATACTGTTAAAAAGTATTTTCTACCTTATGGTTCAAAATGTGCAGTTCTATTTAGGCATATATACATATATATATATATATATATATATATATATATATATATATATATATATATAGATATATACACTTATAAAAATCATGTGAACGAATTAAAATTCAAAGGTTACTAGGTCTACGTGTTGCTGACTTAGAATATTTGGTCATTATGTTTTCACAGTTGTTTAAACACTCTATAACTGCAAAATACAAGACAAAAGCAGTGTCAAGGCTTATTTCCTGAACATGCCAAAACCCCATAATTGAACGATTGCCCCCACCCCCACCCCCAGTTTGTATTACTGATATTAAAGGAGTCTTTTATGTCGTGGGGTTTGTGTTGTGGTGGA
This sequence comes from Megalonaias nervosa, assembly GCA_016617855.1. Lineage (NCBI taxonomy): Eukaryota > Metazoa > Mollusca > Bivalvia > Unionida > Unionidae > Megalonaias > Megalonaias nervosa. The sequence goes on along the minus strand of JAECUM010018461.1, from coordinate 4,028 downwards.
TCAGAATATGATACCTTTAGAACAAAATATGTGTAATTAGGCAAGAATGAAGTAAAAGTGTTCCTAGCAAGAACAACTGAGTTTTATTATCACCCTCCGAGACTTATTTGTGGACCTGATCAAATTAAAATTTACCATCAGGCTTCAACAAAAATGCTATTAAACTTTACCATCAGACTTCAGTGAAAATGCCATTAATGAGCTTGTTATCAATTACTAATTAACTTTTAAAACGAGTCAAGTGGAATAAAATACTGTTGGTTAATATTCTGTCCTATAGTTTTCTATAAGAAAAAAAATGTTGTTTTATAAATAATTAGTTTGACAAGAAACCAGTTAGTCATATAAGGATAATACTACATGTATTACTAAAGCAGCAGCAAATCCATGACCAAAATGAGCCTTTTTCCCATAGATATAAGAATTAGGTATGTCCAAGTTTTCTTTTTGTCAAAACTTGGTATGTTTATGGGGAATACTTTTGTGTTAAATTTCACAAATACATGACTGCCAGGTTAAATTTCCTTGCAAATGTCTGGCAAGAATAGTTAAAATTTCAGGATCTCTGAGATATATATATATATATATATATATATATATATATATATATATATATATTTTGACACAAAAATTCATAACGGCACAAATTCAAAACAGTTTCCTAATGTTTCAGGCTATGAAGGCTCTTTGTAAGGGAGAAAATAATTATAGAAAAGAAACACTTAACACAAAATCTACGGACAATTCTGGACTAATACATGTTGGAATCACTACTGCCAATTTATGACTATATATAGAGAGAGAGAGAGAGAGAGAGAGAGAGAGAGAGAGAGGTGAGCAATATTACCTGTTTACCATGTTATTTTTTTCAAATCGTGCGTACTGTGGAACTGTTTCACTGTAGCAGTATGTTGGTAGTTTCCATTAGTAAGAAATGTACACAAATCCCTGGAGGAATCTTGTTATGATGTTAATGATATTAACTACGTGTTTTCGTTATCCATGAGAAAATGGTTCCAAAACTTATATTTTGTTTACAAAACCATTATATCTGTTACAGATTAGTGGTGAATATTACAAATATAATTATATCTTTAATCACATGTTTGACACACGTCACATATTCTAATGCAGTTGCAAAATTGCATGTTGTGAAAGATTCTGGCTGAATCTAATGTTGGGAAACATTTTAGAGTTAAAAAATCTGAATGAAAGGCACATGTCTTGTTTTAGCTATTTAGTAGCATATGTGAATGTGTTACCTATACTTATTTTTTTGTATGACTGCGAATCATCTTGTGACATTCAGGAGCACTCTTGTTTTCTATCTGAACTTTACGCAATTCTCAGTTCCATTAAATATTTTCTCACCTGTTGAGTGACTGCGTTTGTATTAACAGGTCCTTTCTGATAATGCCCAGGTATTGGCTTCCTACATATTATATCAAGAGTGTAGCTAGAAAATTGTAGGTTTCATTATCGGCACTTCCTAATTTTATCAATGGGCTCTTTAATGTCAGTATTATGCCTTTCATAGTATTATTTATAGTGTAAGCTTATTCATCCCAATTTTGTTACAATGTTTAGATCACAGCTTGTACAACAATTAACATTTATCAAATTCATCTACTTCAAGATACTGACCTTTTCATTTTCATTGGGGGGGGGGCAGAGATTTTGTTTCAGCTGAGCTATTTTCTTTTCGTTCATCTCAAGATAACTAATATTTTTTCCAAATAGTATCATGGATATAATGGTGTAATTTTCCTATAAAGGATAGCAAGATATTTTTTCCACCTATTAAACAAAATGTTATCAGGCCTCTGCCCCAGAACATTGAATTGTTGGTCTCTAACATATATATATATATATATATATATATATATATATATATATATATATATATATATATTGTACAACAAAATATTTTATGCAATATACTACTTGAATGTATTTGCTGTACCAGACAACATGGATGAGACAAAGGCTGGGATTGATTATAAGTCTGGAGATGATAAAAAATCTTAACCTGAGTTTGAGTTTTACCATCAGCCACCCTGAAACAAACTTGTAAAATTTGAAACTTAATATTTTAATGGATTCATGAAGATATTAATCCTGAAATTCAATGACACCCTTGCAATGGCAGTAGCAAAAGGCCATTCATGCAGTGTGTTATCAATTCTCCAGCTTCACGACTTCAAAAATGAACTTCAGTTATTGAAAGTTTGTTTCTCTGCCAAACATGTAACAAAACTGAATGAAAAAAGTATAAAATTATTTAGCATGTTTGTGATGGAGGATGGTGAGATTGTTATACTGTATATTGAATACATGTAAAGAGGAAAGTTTACCTTCAAAACACTAAAAACATCATGCATACCAGGCTTGAATTTTCAGGCATCATTTTCAACAATAACAACAACAACAATAATGTTATTATCAATTGTAATTCCATCATGTACCCTATTTCATTTTAATGAGCATAAATTGTGACTTTAACAATATATTTGTACCTAAAACAACTCCCAAAATTTGCTTATCTATCATGCAACCAATGGGAATGTATTCATTGCAAATTGCTGATACATGCATATTTAAATTTGCACCTACAAATTAGCACACTGTTTGCAAATTTTATGCAAGTGAGCAAATATTTTTGCCACTATGAAACTTTTACCAGCAAGGAAATGTAAGGTAACTGTACTATTTACATCACCATTATCGTCACAGCTGTATTAACACTCAATTTTCTTTTTGAAAACATTATAGACCACTAACCCTTACTTACATTAATATTTATTACTTTGTACTTACATGAACAATTCTGGGCCACTTTTAATACTGGGTAATCTGTACTAACCACAATGTCAAAAATTATGAATAACCAGTGGCCATTAACTGCAAATGTTTTATAAAAACCATAATCCAGTGTCACCCAATCATCAGTGACTATGAAAAACAAATGACAACTAAACAAATAAATGTCAAGGATTACAAAATACTCCTGGCCAGTGGTCATTAAATGTGAGTGATACAAAATAAATCGTGTACTTCTGATTTAAAAATAATCACACTGTACACTTGATACAGTGTGACCCCGCTACAGCACGCTCCGTTATAACACGAATTCGGATATGACACAGTCGTGTGGCTCCCGAAATTTCATATGTATTTTTCTCGTACACGGAAAAAAAAAAATCTTTCTTAAAAGTACGAAAACAAAATTTATTATCATGTTGGGGAAGAGATCGCGTATGAATAATACAAGACGATCGTGGCGTGGCTCCTGAAATTTTATTTGTATTTTTCTCGTACACGAAAAAATAGTGTTTTCTTCTTAAAAGTACAAAAAATAACGTGTAAAATATTTATTCAGGGATCGCGCAGGGCTTTGCTAATGTTGCACATTGCGATTTTGTTTCCTTATTGGCGGCAAAATATATCATCTGGCGATTTTTTTTATTCGCGACATTGTTGGTTGTTTAAACTTGCATATACAACCGTTGGTTTGGAGTGGAGAAATTCTGAGGCCCCATGAAAGGAAGTCGCAAAGTTGATATAAAATGCACTGAAATTTATCTATTGTTACATAAACAAATTATTTGTCCATATTGACAAACCGTCTTAACAGTGCATTGTTATATCATATTCCGCTTATGTTGACATCTAGCATGAGTACTGTGTGTTTTAAGATATCCGCTTTTTTTAAATTTACATTTCTGGTAGCGAAGATCAACCGGAGGAGGCATTATCTCATAATATATCTTTCGTCGGATTTTCGGCCGCTCGCTAGTATATTTATATATTTACATAAACTGACATTTTTATGTGGATGGTAAGTAAAATTCCTCTTCTTTTCACTCAGAATTAAATCCTTCAGAACATTCACATTTTCTGTAGTAATCCCTGTCATCAGACCAGAACACATTTGTCTCTATCGTCGATTGACTCTTTCTTTAAATTTCTGACGCATGCGTGGAAGGCAGCATCACTCCACTACCACAAATATGAAGAAAAAAAAAAAA
>JAECUM010018458.1:0-31271 GCA_016617855.1 Megalonaias nervosa | reverse complement strand
TATATATATATATATATAGATAGATAGATAGATAGATAGATAGATAATTGAATTTGGACTTCACCTTGTACTAAATCAAGTTTAATGTTCTACCTGACCAGTAACTTTTAATTTAGTAAACAAATAATAAATATTTAATATTTCCTCTCAGTGTGGGTTAAATATTAGGATCATTATCAATAGTGGTAAGCAGATTTATTTGGGTTTGGGTCTTGGACATTGGTATTCCCCATGGAATAACCTTTCGTACCTGATGTGTACCACATTTTTTAAAATCCTTTTTCTAGTAACAGATTTATCTTTATACAGCTTAGACTTTTTCAAGAAATGAACTTGACCCTCATCCTGGTTTTTCTCTTGTGTCTTATTAGAAAAATAGCCTTGTTTACTTGAGAAATTTCTAATTCCTGCGATAACACTTGAAGCAGAAATCATTTGTATTGTTGTGTTCAAGTTTTGATTTGGGTAAAATGTTTTATTCAAACTATTTTTCGCTGGAAATACAAAGTGCTCTTAAATAATATTCTTGGCAAGAGGACATTAATTTAGAATTATTGTGAATTGAAAAACAAGGACAGCTTGTATTATTGTGATTAATTGGAAGACTGTTAGTACATCATCACACTTTAGGCTACTGGTACATTTGTACATTCAAGACCACAGCCACAAATATTTCTATTTGGATATAACGTCAGTTTCTTTGTAAAAGGTCTGATACAGGCATATTCTCAGCGTTGAATTAAAACAGAAGTGATAGATTCGAAGTAAAGAAAATACCGTTTAAATGCACTATCAACAAAATTTTGCTTTAGCATGAATGTTAAATACGAAAGCTATCTATATTTTTGGTTTCATTTCAAATATATTTTCTTTTAACTGGGGCTATAGATGCATTTGAAAATGCAAGCGAAACGGAAGAACACACTGTGCATGTGGCGCTTTATCCTAACTCAATGCTTTCGTTATACACGGGATTCATTGTTTCCTCTTCACTTCGTATTTATTGCTTTCATATTTTTATTTTATATTATTTATTCATGACTTACAAAAGTTAATAATATCCTTACACATCATTTCAGTGAGGGCTGAATAAGATGATGCAGAGATGGGAAGGAACATTTACAGTCATTTGTCTGGCGCTTGTAGCATTTTCAAGTAACTATTTTTTCCTTTTGCACACATATGACCTTTGATTGCAGTTGTGCCTCGCAAACTTTGGCCTAGAACAATTGCTATGCACAGAACACCATTAACGTGATTATTATTATTATTATTATTATTATTATTATTATTTGTTCAGGCGATTGTGGTATTACAATTTCCTGTCAAGTATATTGTGGTAAGGGTTTCATATATATTTTTATTCAAGTTTTCCCTCTGCTACTTAATGTGAGGAACTTTTTTTCACACACACACACACACACACACACACACACACACACACACAGAATATATGTATAGCATGTAAGCTGTATCATTGATATACGACGAGATGTATACATTTTTCATTAACGGAAAAGAAGCTTACGTTGTTCCTTTTAATGAAAAATTTATACAACGAGTGGTTTATCAAAGAAAAAGAATTACGAAACATAACACAGGGCGGGATCTAGTCAATTTGTCTTTTTTTTTCTCTCTCCAAAATTTCAAAAGGGGCCCTGACTTTCCTCGAAAGAGCACCAAAGCAAAAGTCTGTGTCACTTTATTTAAAAATGTGTATAATATCAAATAGACTTGTGCAAGAATATAACGATGGCCAAATTTCAAGTGACTACTTTTGTGTGTGTGTACTTTTTAAACATTTTCTTCAGCAGTGCGTGTACGGGAAAATCTGGACCTTCCCCCCATCTAGCCCGTAACAACATCATGTTAAGTCAAGTAAAAATTATAATCATTTTTGGGTAATATCAAATCTGAAGCAAAGCAAAATCTTTACACAACGTTATCTACACAACTGTCGAAGATAATGTCTTTTTAATCTCTCACTAACCTCAATGGATGATTAAAAAATCTAGAGTCATCTGAAAATTACCAAGTTTATGTTTCAGATTTGATTCCTGTATTGAACGTGAAATATAGATGTTGGCTACATCACAAACGAGCGTATACATATACTATCGCTCAATGTACATAAACTAATGTATCGGTCAGCTCCATCAAGTGTAGGAACACCATTTTCGAAAACAATATAAACTTTCAACAGGATTTACATTTATGCATGTTGTACTCTAATCAAGGCATATGGATATGACTATATGATAGGAAATAAACGTATCTGCGCCCTTATTTCGTGATCGAATAAAACAATGCCCAATTTCCGAAGGGAATTAGGATGTGGGAGATTGTGACAACTCAGTGGCTGTGACTCCAAGATTTGGCTTTTTTTCTCTTGTATATTCTTTTAATTTCACTTGCCTCTTAAACAACCTTTACTTTAAACTGCCCACTCCTTCTACCCGACTTCAAAGACCTGCTAAATATTCGTTTATTAATGAATATGCTTTGTAAACCAGGTAAATTTAGACGTATGCGACACAGAGTGTAACGAGTATATGAAAGTGTATTATAGAAGAATCTTTGGAATTTGGATTTGTGTTCAGTTTACTGAATTACATTATCAACATTCTGTTGCTTATCAATGTCGTGTTGATCAAATGCTGAAAAATATTACAGTACCCCATTTTTCTATCTCTTAGTATGATCTACATATGCCAAAATGTAGTTTGAAACAAATCTTCAAGTTTGCCTCAAATATGTACAATAATTATGTTAAATATATCAGTTATAGTGCAGAATCAAAGTGACAAAGAATGATTTAAAACTGTGAATAACGAACAAACATCTTCAGCCCATGTCTACACACACACACACACACACACACACACACACACACACATATATATATATATATATATATATATATATATATATAGAGAGAGAGAGAGAGAGAGAGAGAGAGAGAGAGAGAGAGAGAGATCGCTATGATTCTATCTTCTTAAAAAAGTAACAGAAAAGAGCGAGAAACAACAAACCTTTTAAATTTCAACGAAGAATTTATTTCCCTAATATACAACTTGAAAATATAAAAGAAACCCCTAACCTCTGCCGTAATGATAGTAGTGTATGGGGGGTGATTTGGGGCATATGGGGCCAAAGAAGGAAAATCAGCCTGGGGCGATTTGGGGCAAAGATTTACTGGGCATATGAGACCAAAGAAGGAAAAACAGCCTGGGGCGACTTGGGGCAATGGGATTGAGTATTACATGACCCCTGGGACGATATAGGGACAAGATTTATAGGGTTCATACACATATGGCAAAGTGATTAAAGATCTTTTCGAGTCATATGAGTGGCCCTGAAAAGGGCCTTTGGGTTCTTCTTCTGTTTTCTCTAGTTCTTCCACCATCTCCTCACTTTCTCTATGATTCCTTTCTTCTTCTTGATCCAGTTTTCGTTCAGTCTAAGTTATCTTTTTTCTTTCTGTTTTCTTTGTCCTTTCTCTCTTTAGTCCAGGTATCTATCTTCTTCGCCTCTTCTTCCAGCACCTTTCTCATCATTTCTTCTGCTTTCTTTAATTGGTCTAATCCCCATTTCACAAAAGACCACTCTGTGAAATTCGTTATGTCTTGCAAAAAGTACTTCACTCTGATCACATCATCAAGGGCCTGCTTCAATGTTCCCAATCTAACATACTTAGGCTGGACGAAGCCTCTTAATTTTTCCACTTCCTCCTCTATCATGCCTTTCACTACATCCGTGGCTACTTTCAGGCTGGTCACTTGACTTGTCACAAAGTCTTTGGTAACTGGATACCTCCATTCATGTTCAAGCCTTTCCACCACATTGGCTGCATCCACCATCCAGTACCAATTGTCTTTCAAATTATTAAATAAATCCATTTTCAAAGGTGTTGACTAGTCAACGCTTGGTAGCCAGACTGAAGAAGAAGAAGAAGAAAAACTTTGGATTATAGTGGCTTGCGCACATCAGTACATGCGCCACTGTTTAATGCCTGCACCACAGGCTTCTAATTATTCCAGGGGGAAGGAATCAGATCCCCATCCCCCAAACGTTACTGATCTTAAAGAGTGCTTCTAATTATGCCATCAGGTCGTGGGTCAACTAAGTCCCAAACGACCTGATTGAATACGCCAGCTGGTGAATTGACTTGAATACTGAAGGGTAAAGTGCATAACTTTTAACCGCAGCAGTACACTCCTCAGTATAAGAGGAGACTCGTTGGCATGCAGGTATTACCGGACTATCTGTCTTCATCCACGTATGGGTCTCCAGTCCGCACATGCAGCATGTTATACCATGCACCCACATGCCAATCCGCCAACGCACCAGCTGGCGCTCTGAGGCTGTCATGAGCGGGAACAGACCCAACACGCACTCAAGAAAAGTTAGTGTGCAGTCCAACCTACCGCGCTACCTGGTGTCAACCAAAGCAGTATGAGACGCCAGTCGAGATTGGTCGGCGACTACGTCCCATCGAGACACCTGGTGTTTAGACGGGTGGAAATCGTTGCACATCTCCGTCTAGTACGAGAGTCCGAGCGATGAAAAGGGGGAAAAAGGAACTCGGCAGCTGGCGCGAACGCTATTGATGTTGTCAAAGCCCTGAAACACCAGTCCGTACTTAATTTTTCAAATTCAGTCCAGTTGTACTAATGGACATACAAATAATCCAATAATGTGTAAGCCACCTATACAATTAACCAAATCAAACAAGTTACTAATTTCATTGTTGATTACATCAAAGTTGGAATAAAGTGTACAGAGTGTACATAAATATTGCTAAAACAATGCCAATCAGCTAAGTCAAAATGACTCATGTATTTTGTATCACGCATAATAAACATAGAAGAAATTTTGATGGTGGTAACAAAAGGAACAAATCTGAGCTACAACGTAGAGATATTATCAAAAACGGTTTTCGAACCAAATGGAAAACCGTATACTCATTCAGGCAATTTGAATGGTTGCTCAGCCTTTTCAATACCGAGTCTATGTTGGGAGGTCTTCGGAGTGTGGGCAGCGCTGAATTTCTAGGTTTCCTCTTGTCTAACAGCACTGCACTCTATGCAGGTGCATTCATGTTCGGGCACTCTTTGCATGGTGCATACTCTTTAAACTTGAGTACGTCTGTTCCAGGGCTGCTATCTCGCAAGTTCAGTTTTTATCCCCTAGTCCCAGCCTTCAAAGTACCACAATCCCTCTCTAGCATGGTCCTAGCTGACATACTGTTCTACTAGCACCAGCCGCTGTTTAATGTAGTTGTAGTTGTAGTTTCGACGGGCTGGTCGGTGGGTTACCACGGTCAGCTACACTGCATATGGCTACGCTTCTTTGTTATCCTATTTTGATAGTAAGTCGTAGCCGCACGTGCCGCATGATTTTCCCGCTCCCTCCTCCACCCTCATGAATGTAGCCACTGGCGCTCCGTTGTTGCTCCCTCGACGTATCTTGCCTGAATGAATGGAATGAATCCAGCCAGACTGACGACCGCTATGATTTATATACTTGAAGCACGGACGTGAAGGAAAACATCCCTTACAATAACTTCACATATTATATACTATCAACACAGAATGGGAGGAAGAATAAAAACACCATATCTACTATCAAAAAACCCCAACATCTACTATCCACACAGAAGGGGAGGAAGCTAAAAACCCACCATATCTAATATCAAAAACCTCAACATCTACTATCCACACAGAAGGGGAGGAAGAAAAAACACCCACCATATCTACTATCAAAAACCCAAGATCTACTATCCACACAGGTACGTGCGCACAGCAACACACACACATATCAGTAAAGGAGTGAGTGTTTATTGTCACACTATTCCACATTCACACAAATTGGCAACTTGAATAGTCTCTTTTCTAGAGATCTTGTTAGCCTTGAGAACGGCTATTTTTTTTTTTTTAAAATTCAGCTGCACCCGGTTAATGGTGACATCTCCCAGGCGTGACACCACAGATACAACGTCTGCTCCAGTCCTGCTCACAACTGACGTTTGAGGTTGGGAACACAGACGAGGCTTGAGTGGCTTCACTATCCCACTCCTCCTTTTGAGGGAGAGTGAAGACTTGTTCCCTCTGTCTTCTCCTATGCCACTCTTGTGGATGCTGTGGCCTCCTTATTTCCTCTTCTCAGTTTTTCGTCTGGGGGATCACTGTTCTTGGTACTGGTGGTAGTGGTTGTTGTGGCTGTTGTGGTTGTTGTGGCTGTGGTTGACGTGCCTGTGGTGGTGCTATTGTTTGTGGAGGCGTCCTCACCTCAGGCTTGACCTCACACACAGGTCTTAGCATGAGGTGAGGAAGGCTCCTTTCCTTCTTCTCTTCCTTCTTTTTCCTGTCCTCCTCCATTTCTATTCTGGCTTCCTCCTGTATTGCCTTCATGACCAGTTTGTCTAGCAGCCGCCTCGCATACTCCAGGTGCATCTCAAGTTCCAGTAACTTTGCACTTCTGTTACTCATTTTATCTTGTTGATACGTCAACGATGGGTAGCCAGACTGACGAACGCTTCGTTTTATATCCCTGAAGCACGGACGTGAGGGAAAACATCCACTTACACCAAAACTTACAATACCAATATTACCATAACATGGAACGCGAGGACCTAAACGAAACACTCATGTTGACCTTTTTACTTACAAACACAGACATACACTATCGGACAAGACAGAGAAACGAAGTGTGGATAGGCACACTTCTATTTGTTTGACATTAAACAGAGAAACGAAGTGCTTATAGACACACTTCTACTTTTTTAAACATAAACACACATTTTTGGCGATTTGATTATTATGTCTTTTCTAGAGTGTTGGGGTTAACCCCGAAAAGGGCTGCTGTGTTGACGGGGAATTATATCAATCTTTTATCGTCTAAGATTGCGTCCCCGTCTGGCAGCAGACTTTCCCACAGGATACGGTCTGCTTCTTTGGAAAGAGAAGGAGAACTCTTTCGTGTCTACACGGCAGTCGACAAAACCTCTGTCTGGTTCCTGCTGCTGTTGCTGCTGCTTCTGTTGTTGCTCTCTGTGCTGATTCTGAAGTCTATACTTCTCTGTCCACTCTTCTTGCTCTTTCTTGATTTCCTCTCTGAAGAGCTCTTCTATCAGGTCTTCGGTCACTTTCAACATCCTAACATTCTCTATCTCATCAGGCTTCCGTATCAGGTTTTGCCTGGCACGGTGTAAATTCACGTAATCTTCGTTCAGCTTGGCTAGTCTTGAAGGCATCTTCATAGGTTAAGGAGTCAACAATGGATGGCCAGACTGGAGACTGCCTCGCTTTATATGGCTTGAGCACTGACGCGATAGAAAATATCACTACAATTTTTTGTTGGGTCGGAACGTTATGACAGCTAATTTCATGGTGAGGGATAGAGAGAAGTCGAAGAGCATATATTTGCAGCTTTTTGAAAACAAACGACAGACACATTTGTTTTTCAAAACATGTTTTTTTATTCAAGAAACAATTAACAATTCATATAACATGAACAAACTTTTTACTTAGCTAGCAAATTTTTACTTAACTCACAAACAACAATTCATATAACATCAAAGAAATTTTTTTTGACAAGGCTGACAACGTTGTGAAGTCAAGTTAGATTTGCACTGATAGAAGTCAAGGGGCCATGGATGTACACTACGTTTTCTAACTAAAGACAAAATATATCCATAACGGTCACAAAACCATTGATCTACTTTGTCATCGTTTCTAGAAGAGTTACGATCAAAATAAGTCACTAAATGTTCTAAAGAATATCCAAGACTGCGCTGATGAAGAAAATACACACAATATAGTCCACACCATAGAATTTGTGCCTTGTAATTTCACATTATTGAATCGTGTCGTCTGGGCATTTCTTCTCATAAAGTCGATGATGTCTTCTTCCAAAGGCGGTAATCCATACGAGTCAAAATACTCCACACAACCCTCTTTAGGGAAGTAGACGGCATCCCAGTGGGTTCCTGGGAGATGACTGTCGTCCGTGTTGATGACATAAGCTTGATGGTCTTGAGGTTTGCGATGAGGCAGTTCATCTTTAGCACACACGACAGGATTCCAAGAAACAGTGTACGAAATGTCGTTCAAAAGGTAATAAGGTTCCCAGGTATCTATTTCTTCTTGGTTTTTTTTCACAGGTAATCAATTCAATTCTGACTTTTTGCTTGAAAATCTCTGACAAGTAACCGTTTCTTTGCCTCGTCTCCGCACTCTGGGCTAAGAGAGCTTCGATGCGATAGATCTCCAGAGTAGTCAGTGGAGGAGAGGAACGATCACGCAAGTCATTTTACCACTGATACAACACTGCTTCTTCTGAGATGAGACTCCAAGCATCCTCCAGATACTCGTCCAATTTTTCTTCTTGACTCATCATCAGACATGTATCGTGTTGAATTTGACTGGGATGATCGTTTTGACATCCAAAGCAATCTTTCTTGGTCAATTATGTAATTTTATCCGCCAGATGTTTGGCAAAACACGACGCTAAATGTTGTTCTTGTTCAGGCCATCTGGACATGACCCACCACATCCTCTTTGTCTTTGTCTTGGGGTTCTGCCTCCACGGTATCCTCCCATTCCTTTCCAAAGATTCTCTACCTTTCAAAGAAGGATAAGAATCTTTCATAGTTTCTAATAGTCAAGAATGACTTCTCTCAAATTGTTGATTTCTATGGTATTATCGAATTTGGCATACAAGATGACGTTCACTGTCTTGGCGAGAGCTTCTGCAAACTGAAGTGCCGCATCCAGTTGACCGGATTTTATAATGTGGAAATGTCCCTCGTCTCTGCCTTGGTCTGGAGTGAATCAAAGGCCCACAAAGTGTAACCTCCTGCACAATCTTCGTACGAAATGCCGTGACTGGTGTTGGTTCCTAGCTGTCCGGTATCTTCGTACAGGGACATGTACGATCTCAGGTAATTCTTCTGGGAAAAGTTAGGTTCAAATGGTCTGGTACACAAGGTCTTGCCATCGTGACTGACTTCGATCTTGGACACTCTGTAGTGCTTAAACTCGAAAGGATTGGCAGTGACGGCTCCGTTGAGGGCTGCATTGCTCACGATACCAACTATTAAACGCTCGGGTAACTGGCCTTGGAATATATAATCTTCGATCTTGGATCGGAGACCAGCAGCAATGGTGAAAGTTTTCTCTTCTACTCGTCGTATCGGTTACTTTACGGTCGTTCTGCTCAGCGTGTGACTGATATCGCTTCCCGCTTTAGATAGCACTTCTACGCGGCGCACGTAAAGTATGGCTTCTTGGAAGATGGTTTAGTACTCATTGGCATGAGCCATCAAATGGAAAGTGGTACTGCTGCGATTGAGTCTCATGCGGATATCCACTTCGTTAGCAAATACTTGTCTTGCAACCACATGTCCAAATGCAAACGATTAATCAGTTCTAAACTACGTCCTTGCAGGATTTTCTTTCGACGGTCGTTAAAGCCCACATTGTGAGGATCGTCATCTGCTGTCACGGCTGTGTCATTAAACTTGTCCTCACCTCTTGTGTCAGGTTTCCAGACCACGCAAGCATCCAGATGAATGTTCTTGGCCTCTTTTCCGTACGTTAAGAGATTTTCCAGGTACGCTCGGTAAGGGTAAGTATCCATTCTACTACTGACCAGTTTGTTATTTGAGTACAAATCCACTTCGCTGAACAAGGAATGCATGAAATTGTTGACGGGAGCTACTCTAGCATCGGCTCCCGGATTGATGTTGTCCGTTTTGATCACTTTGAGTTTCAAATACAAGCAACTGCTATTCAGATCGATGTAATCTTCGGGCTGTCCTTTGATTTCAAACTCGATGGGAGCTGAATCCGTCAAAGAGGAGACGGGATGAAATTCTACCCCATTGGGATTCTTGCATCGTCATCATAGTGGGTGGCATGGCAAACAGATCCAGTTTCGACTTGTTACAGGCGCAATACTCTTGGTGCATCATTTTTCTTTCTCTCTGTGATTTAATAATCAAAAACTTCTAAGTCTCGGTTCTTCTTTTCTTAGTCTTTCTAGCTCTGGGTGTGTGAAGTCCTCTGAAGGGGTGTCTTCGTCCTCTCTTTTTGCCTTGTCCTTGCTGTGGCGTCAGGGAAGGAGGCATGCCTGACTCGGCAGTGTCCAGGGTATTTATAGGAGTTTCTGGTCGAGCCAAAATGTCTTTGCCCGTTTGAAGCAAGACATTTTTGCCTGCTCTCAAGAAAGCTTCTTTGGGGTTTTGTTTGTCGATGATGACATTTTGGAGAAAATCTTTGCCTTGCGTGAATGTGGCATCTTTCAATGCGTGCAATCCCCGTGTCACCATCGGTTTCAAAACGGGAGCCACCGAACGAAAGGCAGATTTTAGCATATCTCTTAAACCATGTACTCGTTGTCGAGCGACTCCTTGGTACACAGGATACATTACTTATAAGTGGTTAGAGTAATCGTTTTCGAAAATGGAGTTTCACTGTGACTTTCCCTTTGGTGAATGAAATATTTTGTCCTAGATCTCCTTTTATAGTAATGTTGACACTGTCAAAATACGACTTACTGACGGGCAAATAGTGAAGAGGTACAAATTCGCAGTGAACGTGATTGGTGTTTCCACCTTCCTAGTCATTGTTCGTGGCAGAATCCACTTTGAAAGGAATGACACGCAGTAACGGTACAGAGGTGTGTCTAACCACGTTGTACTCCACCACATCGGAGTACACAAAAGTCAGATCCAGTCCTTGGTTCATTTCTACATGGAATCGAAAATATTTCGCAAAATCAACGTTATGGTATTTTGTTTTTAATCTTGATAAACTTTGAGTCTCCACCCAAAATGTCATACAATTCAGGACAAAATATAATGGCCAACAATTTGTCCTCTGAAAATTTGATCAGTAGGCGACGAGCTTTCTTGTGGAACTCGACCGTGACACCTTCTCTGGCTTCCTCCAAGAATTTGTCAAACTGTGCGTTTAATTTGGTAGCAGTCTTGTTCACCAAATGTTGGGCGCTAAAATATAAGGCTGGGGAAATTTTCAACCGATAGGTGGCCCGTTTGATTTCGCGGTCTTGTGTTTTCATAGGATCACCTGCAGTGGTGCGTTCATCCAAGTTTTGTTGCACTTGCTCGTCATGAACTGCCACCGTGAAAGTGTTTTGATTTTCAATGATGTTTTTGATTTGTGTTGGGTGAATCATTTCCACTAAAGCCACTTCCCAATGGGCTTCGTGATCCAATTGGATAGCTTGGGGTAATTTGGCCGTCAAACAAGACAAAGTGTTGTGGGGAAACACCTCCATGGAACTCTCACTGGGTAACGTTAAGTATAATTGGTTATTCATAATTCCAGAGTTCTAGTGTCCGAGGGGTCCCTGTGTCAGAGGAGTGTCTAAAAGAGGATTGTTGTGATTGTTATTGTGACTGTTGGGAGGGTGACTGACGTTGTGCGCAAGACTCCCGTTCTTACCGGTAGATGAGTATTTCAGGGACGGAATAGGGAGTAGGTAACGATGCAACTGCTCAGTAAAATGGTCCACAATTGTTTGTGTCCTTTTTGCATACTCAGATTGGCAATGGCTGCACCGATGACACAATACACCAGAAACATTTGGCAGAAAAAGACGATTTGCGTTTTAGGCACACGTTCTCCACACCACACCCACAATGGTTGCTTTAGTAGATCTTCCAGAGAGGAACTGGGGAAAATGGTGGACGCTGCAGTAGTATCGGTTGAGACTGTGTTGAAGGGCATGATGGTCACTTCCTTTTGTAGTCGATGACTTGCGAAGCGTCGACCCAAGAATCATAGCTGGGAGGATATCGTTTCCAACGTACTTTGACTTCTTTGACACAACGTTTTCCCACTTTACAGGTTCTTCGTTCAAGAATGATATCGATATCGTACTCTTCGTCTTCATATTTGGTCACACGTTGTAACTCGGGACAGTGAAACGTTCCTTTTAACACTTCCCTGTTCATGTCTTCCATTATAGACGGGAGAATGACGGCCACGCGCTCGTTCAATGACACGAAACAATTCGGTGGTCCAGTTGGGTAAGTAACCTTTGTCGAAAGTGCGTTTGGTTTTGCCAATGTGCACCCAATCTCCTGCTGTCAACACTCCACCTTTCTTGGGGACAGTCGGGCACGTACCAAACAGGCGCTCAAAGAATGGTCACTTCGTTGTCGGGAGTCACTTCTTTGGGGGCACGTCCGATGCTGCGATGGTAAGATTGGTTGTATACTTGGACTAGGTGCGGTAAGATGTCGATGTACTTGAGAGTGTGTTGATGTGTAATATATTTCCACATGTGTTCTTTCAACGTGCGTTGAAAACGTTCTGCGATGCTGGCTTTGGTTTCTGGATTCTCGGTGGTGAAGAAATGAATGTCTCGTTTCTTCAATCCTTTTTGGAAAGCTTGGTTTAGAAATTTGGTGCCTTTGTCGGTTTGCCATCAAAGAGGATGACGACCACTTTGTTTCAGCACCAGTTTGAGGGCTCGCACTAACTCAATGCTCGATTTGGAAGCCAAAGGCACGACCCAAGCAAATTTGGAAAAGACGTCGATGACATAAAACAAATAGGGTAGCCACGATTGTAGGTGGTTGAATGAGAGACATCGGCTATATCGGCTTGTCATTGATGATCTATGCCATCCACTCGGGTGCGACTTCTGGAAACGTTTCGTCGAATATGTTTGTGTAAAGTGTAATTGGCTTGTTCTTGTAACCATCGTTGCACTTGAGGTAAACGGACACTTTTTAGTCGAGTTTTGGCAGCACGATACAATTTCTGAACTCCTCCGTAACCTGCATGATGAGATGGATGGTAGTAAATGCTGGCTAACACTTTCTCCATGATTTAGGAGGTTACCCACTCTTCGCTGATGCTACTCTGGATGGGGCAAGGCGGTGGTTTAGAAACGGCTTTACCTGTCCTGTGTGCCACGGGAGTAGAAGTCGAGGGTAGTGGTGGTGGTGGTGGTGGTAATGGGATGGCTTTGGGCTTTTTTTCTTTTTTTACTTCTGGTTTCCCTTCTTTCTTTGTGACTGCTGTTGAAGGAGGAGTGGACATCATCTTTTTAACCCAAGCTTTAAGTTCTTCTCGTCCGTGTATAGGGGAAGAGGTCAACAAGGAAGCTGTAATCTTACTAGGGATCGGAGCTGCTGACGGTGTTTGAAAGACTTCTCGTGCCTCTTCTTCCTCACGCATCCGGTGCGCTGCGTCTGTCTTGACCTCTGAGGTTGGGGGTAGTGGTGGTGATGGAATTTTCATCAAGGCCTTGAAATCTTTCAGAGTTGGTAGAGCTGTTTCGTCTAAAGCTTTCTGGTGAAATAGTTGCTGTCGTTGCAACACTTGACCGTATTGTTGAGATTTTTCCGTTTCTGACAAATCGCTGCGATCCATCAACGATTGCAATTCGTGTTGTAACTGGGACATCTCGGTTAAATGAGGATTGGGAGGTAAATGCGGGGTCCATTGTTATTGTCAACGATGCTATTCCATCCATCGTTTGTAAGGCATTAAAGCCAGTTTTCGTCCTTCCATCAGATTTCAACGGTCACGTCTGAGATGCTGTAACTCCAGAATCCTCGTTTTATCTTCATTATCATTTTTATATTTGACCGAGCCTTTGTGAAGAAGCATGTGCCGTTATGAGTCCTGTAATCAGGGGTGCCAATGTGGCTTTCACCAAGGGTTGTAACAACATTTGTATAAATCCTCCGCGTTGTACCAACATCTTTTCCTTTGACGAATGGGGATTTTCGTTTGGACGATTTGACGAAGAACGTGTCGATGTTTTACTAAGCATATTTTTTTTCTGATGTGGGGACAAAGGTATCGTGCCTTTTAAGACATTTAGAGAACATTCACACACGGTATCTACGACATGTTTGGAGGCTGTTTGAATCATTTGTTTTTGCATTGGTGAAGGGGCTTTGGACAGGACGGACAACACTTCCCAATGTTTGGCTAAACGATGAGGCAGTCTTTTCTTTTTCTTACCAGTGGATGTAGAAGAGGAATGGTTTCTGGGGGGTGACGTCTTTGTTCCGAGGCACACACCAAATATATACTGACGTCGATGACTTGTCACACACCCTTTGATCTTTTTTTTTGGGACTATCGCTTCGTCGACAATGTGTTGACATATTTTCCTATATTGCCAAACAATCCTCCCCTTTGGTGGCTTCTGTTTTTCTTTGGACGAGTGTGTCTTTTCAGAGGGTGACGTTGATGCTTGGCTAAGCGTTTCTTCGCATCTCGGGTCAAAGGACAAGGCTGTCCTTTTTTTTTTCCTTTTCCTTTTTGGACAAGAGAACGGCGATGGTGGTAATGGTGTGCACTTCTTTAAGGGGACATCTTTGGACGTTAAGGAACACAAAAACACTGATCCCTATTGTTTACCTCAGGCCTTTTTTATACTGGAATGCGTCGCCACTGATTGTCTTTACGTTGTATCAACTTGATGACAGGCATCACTCGACGTTGAGGAGTTCGCAACGGAACAAATTGGGACAGTTCTTGCTTGGATAAATCCTGTAAATCTCTCTTGGACTTTGATTTTTGGGGCAGGTATTTTGTCAGTAGCGGCCACAGCCGCTAAAAAGGAAGAGGGTGTCACCCCTGAAAGAGAAGTTCTTGGAGATGCGCGTTTCCATTGTTTCATCAAATTAGGAAGAACATGTGTCAAATTGGGTTTGGCTGGCATTACCAGCAACGGAAAAGTGGAAGAACCTGAGGCTACTGGAGGCGGAGTCACTTTCGCTGCAGGTCGTGGTTTGCGCATGTAAAGTTGCGGCCTGTGCGCAGTACCTCTCTTGTTTTCTGAGGACTTTTCTTTTTCTGTGGCTGTGACCTGGTCTTGGCAAGGCTGCTCTTTTTCTTCTTCTTCTGGGTATCTTTGGGTCGGGGAGTGGCTTTTTTCTTGGAGACAACTTTGGGGGCATTGGGATCCCATTTTAAGAGGGAGCGAATGGTGACACCTCCTAGAGAACCGCTACCTCCAGGTTTCAAAATGATTTGCTATTTGGTTTGACTGTCGATGCGATGATCGGCCAGTTGCGTTAAAGCTACTTTGATTCTCTCAAAAAAGCGTTTGGTTTGATGTGGAATGTGAATGATGCCTTGCAGTAATTGACGTGATGTCACCGTAAACCATCGTAAGACTTCTTTGAGACTAGCTTCTAAGACACGAGCACGTATTTGTGGATTTTTTTCGCGACTGATGCCATACAAGGCACGAATCAATTCGATGAGATGAGTCTGAAGGGCCGTCATGTTGACGATGTTTGAGACAGACCAAAAGTGTCCGAGGTTTTATAGATCTTTTTTTTCAAGCCGACGGGGACGTGCACACGACCGGCATTCCGTCTTGGCACCAGTAGTGAAACAGATGGGTACGAAATCGCAAATAATCGGGGTTAGTGAGTTTTAAATCCACGAGTAAATAGGAGCGTGGGGTTTGAGTGGCATCGTCGTACGCATGAGTCAACCAAGGCGTTCCTAATTGTTTGGCTAAGACTTACATTTGCAATTTATCTCTAGGGCTTTTAAAGAAGACCACATAATGAGCATTGAGACTGATGGTGAGACGGGCTTTACTTTGTTGAAACAAATTTTGGGTAACGAAAATGACACTGGCCTTACGATGATGCCCTTTGAGCGTGAACCACTGTTTAAATTCTTCTTCGTCTTCTCCTAACTTATCGCCGAAGATGGCCAGATGTGTTTGACTGGGGTCATACACGATCCCGTTGTCTTCGTCAGGAATGCCTTCCACAAACACGATGAAATCACCTTGACTTTCTCGATCCGATGAAGTGGACGATCGATCAAATGATGTTTATGTTCGATCAAACGTTTGATAAATTCGGTTTTGCCTGAACCGCTGGGTCCGGCAATTAACATGTTAAAGGGATGCCTTAGATACAGGACATCCCAACTGGCACGATCTAAGGTTTTGTCGGTGACTTTGAAAATAGAGGAAGAGGGAGCAGAGACAGTATAGGTAGCCATAGTAGTGCAGGTAATGTCAATTTTGACACGAAGACAGAGAAGACAAGAGTTTTTATACTGTTTTTTCAGGACACGTTTATTGAAAACTTTAAAGTTGAACACGAAAGACAAAAATACACAAAAGCCAAATGGTTAAGTACATGGATAAAATACACATCAAAACGATCGAAGCATAATATAAACAAGTCACTGTACAACATTTTTGGTGACGAAGGTGTGGTGTCGTAGGGACAGTGTGTAATTTTCTTAGAGTCTCTACACTTGGCACAGTCACAGAGGGGTCCTTCCGGAATGGCCTTTGAGGGATGTCTATGTCGATGACGGTCCTGTCCTGAATGGAGTGGTTTTTCTCGGTGACGGGTTCTTCTTCTGGCACTGTGGCTAACACAGGTGTATAAGTTACTTTTTCACTGAACGTTTGAACTTAGGATTACAAATCTTGGGTATAGTGTACCACTTCTTTTGTCCAAGCCTCGAAGCCCAAACTTTTCCAGTCGCGTACATCTTTCCAGTGAGGTGTAAGTCTCTAGTTACACACACATCGTCGTACACATCTTCAGTTCCTAAAAGGTGACGAATGTTGTTTTCCCGTAGAGGTCGAGAAGTATCAAGATGAAAACGCAAGGCTTTTAACATAATGAGTCTCTCGTGTACATTTAAAGGGACCACTTTCATGTTTTGGGTGGTATGTACTGTTTGTAAAGAGTCCTCAAGGAATCGGCTGGTAAACGAAATCCCAGAAAGGAAGTCACTAAGACACACACCACACGTCGACCCGAATTCAATGGACACAGATCTTGTAAAATGCTATGGTAATCCTCCACCGTTTGAATACTGTCATTGATTTCCTTTCACGGAATCTGTTGTATCACGAATGATACAGGTCGTGGCATTGTAACCCGTTTTTATACCCTCTTTTTTCGGAAGCAATAAGTGTGCTTTCTGCACAGAGATGATTGTACTCCAGTGGCAAATCTAAATGGTTTAGTCACTAACATGCACATTACACACCGTTCAGAGGTTTCCTCTTGAACTAGGTTTGCGTTGTGTAAAAGATTATCGTAATCCTCTAAGTCTTCTTCTGGAATTCGTTGCAGTATGTCTACCTTGTAGTAAAACAAAATCACTAACAACAATCCAATCCTTCTACTCGGTTAGTGGTTGATCAATGTGTGACCACTGAAACGTTTTCATCTGAATCAGTCCTCTTACAGCATTCAGGTACCAGTGGTTGAAAAATCGGTGACGTAACGGATGCAATTGTTCTTTGCGTTTAACTTGTTTTTTGACCAACTCTCGGTAAATGCGTTCTCTCAGTTCCAGAGGTAGATTCTGAATGTCCTCTTCTAAACTAGACATTCACAATAATGTCTTTCTTTTGTCTGAGGTAACAAGTGTACTTTGTGAACAGCATCGGTTTTATTTTAGTACCGTACCAAAATTGTTTAGTCACTAACTCACACACCACACATCGTACAGAAGTGTCCTCTTGAACGAAAAAGAATAGTTCTAGTAAAGATTTGTTGTAATCCTCTAACTCGTCCGTTGGAATTCGGTGCATTATGATCACCTTGTAAGTATAATGAGTGGCATCCAAAACATTATGAATCTCACATGTTTCATCGATGTCTGACCAATGGAACACTTTGAAATGAATCAGTATTCTTATACCATTTAGGTGCCAGTGATTCCAACATCGGTGACGTAACGGATGCAATTGTTCTTTGCGTTTCACTTGTATTTTGACAACTTTCGGTAAATGCTTTCTCTCAGTTCCAGAGGTAGATTCTGAATGTCCTTTTCTAAACTAGACATTCACAGCAATGTCTTTCTTTTGTCGGAGGTAATAAGTGTACTTTTTGCACAGAGCTAATCGTACTCCAGGTGGGAATCCAAATTTTTAGGCACTAGTTCACACGCTATACATCGCACTGAATTTTCCTCTACAGACAAAATATGATAGTGTAAAAGATTTTGGTAATCTTTTAACTCTTCCTCTGGGATTCGTAGTAGTATGGCTAGACTGTAAGTAGTATGATGATTATCAGCCAAAGTCTTCTGGTCCTCGTCCAACTGAACAATGTCTGACCATTGAAACGCTTTTACACGAATCAACCCTCTTATAGCATTTAGGTGCCATTGGTTCAAAGGTCGGTGACGTAACGAATGGAATTGTTCTTTGCGTTTTACTTGCATTTTGACCAGCTCCCGGTAAATACGTTCTCTCAGCTCCACAGGCAACTCTTCTTTTGCGTTTCACTTGTATTTTGACCAACTCTCGATAAATGCGTTCTCTCAGTTCAAGAGATAGATTCTGAATGTCATCTTCTAAACTAGACATTCACTCTCGGTAAATACGTTCTCTCAACTCCACAGGCAAATCACAAATGTTCTCTTGTAAAGTATCCATTTAAGAATCAGAAATCACTAGGTCGTGGCCAATACCCTCATTTATATTTGTGAGTGAAGTAGTGTCCTCCCATGATCAGTCTTCGTTTACTTTGGAAAAGAGCATGGTTTAAAAATATGGAAATGATTCTGAGTTTGCGTTTCACTTGTATTTTGACCAACTTTCGGTAAATGCGTTCTCTCAACTCCACAGGCAAGCTACAAATGTTCTCTTGTAAAGTATCCATCCAGAGATTACTGAGGTCGTCTCATTAAGGGTAGGTAGTAACAATCCGGAGACCATCGAGCATGTTCCAGGTAAGCGGAATCTTTCTGCTCCCACTCGTGAAGTGACACACCGCAAATAAAGCACTTGACTTTATCCCCTTTGCCCAAGCAGATAAATCCGGCTCTGGCTGATTCTTCGGGAGTAGGTCCTCCCAAATATTTAGGCCATTTTCCTCGGAAGGTTCGGAATCGACTTTCAAAGTCGCAGTATTCAGGCAAGAGCACAGGGAACGAATATTCTTCTTTCACAGGTTCATTTCGATGAGGGTACGGTGAAATCCGCAGGAGTTTGCTCAGGGTTGGATGACATCCGTAGAGTGGTAAACGCATGGTTTCATGATGACATCCACCATGAAAACCAGTAAAGTGAAAAGGTGAACTATAACAAGTGGCATCGCTTTCGCATCCGTCAGGTTTGACACGCACAACATCACTTTCCATGATAGGTATGGTAGTAGTAGTCATAGCAAAGTTCCCATGATGTGGTACTGAATCGCTGAGGTCACAGCTTATAGCATCCCTGCCATCGCAAGGTAAGCATCGTACTCCACTTGAGAGTCACCGAACTCGAATGGTGTGGTCTGTTTGTTAGCATTCATCTTTCTCGCTTGGTGTTGGTAGTCACAATGAACTATCGGTCGTTGTCAGTTTTTATATGCTGACCAATATCAACGTGTCCGTACGGTAACGTAAAGTGGTAGGGAAGATGAACTCTCTTCTGGTACACGATTTGATAGACTTCTTCCAAGGACTGACTAACGATTTGGTGTGTGGGTAAACGTACAATCTTATGAAGTTGGTAGGAGGTTACTTTAAAGTTTCCATCCTGTCCAGACCGCAAGGCTTCTTTCAATACGCCAAAGTTCACCACTCGACTGGCGCGATAATTGAGAGTCAATCTTTCACTTTACACTCCGTGTTCACTTCTCCTTGTGGGTCACGGTATTCGTACCCGTAAGTTTTGGGACAGCCACTAGCAAAACTTAGAATCTTGTCGATGGGGTGCTCGTCCGTCCAGTCTCCTAAACGGTCTCCTTCGATGACAGGGCGCCGGTGACCCAGACGATCGATGTCGATGCAACTATCCATGTCAAAATACAGCCCACGATATCCTAACAGTTCTAAAGCTTCGTACAATTTTAAGCGAGCATGGGCTGTCACGTAGGCAGCAATGATGATATTTCCAAATTAGTCAGTTTCTACAAAGTCCAGTTCTTCTTCGTAAATGACTTAGATCAAGCCTTCACGAACGACTTCCACGTGTTTCATGTATTTGGTATTGTCGTGAATCATCTGGAGGTAGCGGGAAGGTTCTGTCAAATATTCCGCCTTGGCTAAACACGGTCGTTGTGCCATTTTGCCCCACAAACAATTCAACAGCACTTGGCAAACGATCGCCTTCCTTCGTTTTTCTCGATATGGTCTAAAATGATGCCTTCCTGCTCCCAGTATTTCTCTTTGAATTTAATTTGGTCTTCGGGAGTGTGGCAGCAGGATGGATTGCCGCTGGCTTCTTGTTTTATTTGAAAAAGGCATCCACGTAGTCTGCGAAAATATCTTTCTGAGTCTCGTCGCCCTTGTTGTATTTTCTGTCTTGGGAAAGTGGTAAATTTCGTACACTTCTAACAGTTGGTATCCCAAGTCCAGAGCTTTGAACAATTCCACGCTGACCCACTTTCCTGTCAAGATGCGTTCTTCCTGGGTGTGCTGAGAAGGTTGGTCTTGGTTGCACGTTTCAGCACAAGTACGGCACAAGGGAAACATCAGTTTTCCTTGGCAATGGTGAGGTAAAACGGTATGGTACAAGTCCGTGGGAGGCAAGACTTTGCACTTGATCAGTCCTTCGTACTGTCGAATGTTGCCCAGGTCGATGTGTTCCGTCAGCAGCTGAGGGTTCCCTGCAGGAAAGTGACAATATTTGCACACGTAAAGACACAAACAACACACCTCCAAGTATTTGATTTCTTCTCTTTTCTCATAGTCGGCTTGGTACAGCAAACAGGTGGCATTAGTCAGTCCTCCGTCCAAACTGTCCCTTGGGTTCAATGAGTTCACCAGCTTGTAACTTTCCACGATGCGTTTAAACTCGGGATCGGTTTTCAAACGGTGATCTTACTCGTGTTCCCACAATTCCACCACTTGGTATCCTTGCTGTTCTAACTTCAAGCGCCGCTGACAAGTAGCCTGTTACAAGTCTTCCATGGTCCGTTGTAAAAATTGTTTTTTAGTGTCACGTTGAGGGCAACAGATGGGACATCCGTGAAATAAGCAACCGTTAAACTCGTACACGATCTAAGGGTTTTCTATTTCCCAGCCATGCACCGAATGCCTTCCAATGGTCTTTTCGCCTCCTCCGTTTCGGGTGTGTTGGATCCATTTCTCTTCCTTGTCGCACAAGTAATGTAACCAGCGTAGGGCTTTGACCGAATACTGACGTTTGACAAAATTGGTCGTTTGAAGACTTATGACAGCAAGGTGTTTTCGGGCATGAATCGTTGACGGTGCACTAAGGAACACGCTTTGGCAACGACGTGTAGACTGCCTTCGGTGCTGAAAAAGTATGGAAATAACCTTTGGCAATTTCTGTCATTCCAAACGTTTAGGCATTCGGATCAAAGGAATGGCCAAGTAAGTCATCGAATCTTTAAACCGCACTCGTCCCACTTGCATGGAAATGATTTTGGCTCCGTTCAAAGTGACTTTAGGACGTTCGGTACTTTGTTCCGTATAGTATCTGAGAAGAAATTGCCGATCGTATCCTGAGAATATTTGAGCCATCACCGTGGCATAGCAATGTGAATCTCCATAACGTTCAATGTCCTCGTGGCTCCAGGTCTCGTCGATGGAGTCTAAGAACCATTGGGCGAAAGCAGTCATCGTGTTCGGTCCCCGTTAGATTTTATCACGTCCTCCAGGAATCTTGCTGAAGTGGGGACACTGACAAAAGATTGGCTCTTGGGTGCACTTCTCGCACGCTCGATAAGCCACGCTGAAATTAGGAATGTGAATGCCAGTCTCTTGCATGCATTCGAAATCGAAAAAGATGAAATTCTCTTTCTTCTTGTGGTCATCATGTTACTCTTGATGTTTGGAATGGTATTTTTGAGTGAAGCATTCGTGTTCCAAGTCCACGATTTGGCGACAAATGTGACATCGTTTCTTTCCTTAACATACGTGTGACATGGCACTGTTGGTACGTATGCCTTGTTTACAAGTAGGGCGCAATCTCAGCAGTTGACAAGCACGTTTCTGCTGTGAACCTTGCGTTTTCAGATCTTGTTGGTAACAAGCTGGGCTGACAAAAGTACGCTAACAAGCAGGGCAATACACTCGTGGTTGTCCTTCGTCAAGACAAGGTTAAGAGGCCAGACATCTCTTACATTTCGATCCACAATGCTTGTGTTGCTCTCAATTGTTATAGCCATAGTCACATTTCTCACAGTAATAACTGTATCCCTGGAATGCGGTGGTACTGGTAATGGTAACGAAATGTTCATCCTGATGATAGACGTAAATGTATTTTCCGTCTGTGAAATTTTTGCCTCGAAACAACAGAGGCCCGAGCACCTCTTGAGGATGTACTTTCAAGGTGTAGCGTGGAGCCAAGACATCTTGCAATTTTTTCATTTCAGGAATGCCTCAGAGTGTGTCTTTGGATATCCCGCTTGCTGTAACAGGAGTTCTGCTTCTCTTTCTTGTTTGATTCAGTTAGATTTTCGAATTTTCTCCCAATCTATTTTCCATTCTGCCGTGTCGTTCTTGTCGGCATGCGTTTGTCTCACCACGATGGCACGGGACAAACACATCTGGTCTTGAGTATCTTTAATTTGGACGAGGCTCTTTTTGGTGCTGCGAAGTTCGTCTACCAATAACACCTTTATGCGTTGTCCGGTCCCTTGGGGAAGATACACGTGGGTCATGAACAGTGTCGCTTTACCATCGGTGATGTGAAACTTGTCGTTGGATTATTGCACGTGTTGAATCTTGTCGATGACTTTGGAAGGTGTCAATTCTACTGGACTGCTAAAGTCGATCTAAATTGGGGACTTCAAACTGTCGTGATGAATGGAAGGTCTCAAGCGATCGTGTTCTTTGGCTTCACATTGCCGTTTCAGTGTGGTTAACAAAGAATCCCACACATCGGTGATGAACCCCTCTGCTTTCTCCAACGATATGTCGGACTTGAAATCTTTAAACTTCACAGTGTACATGTAGGCTCTGGTTCTAAATTTTCTAGAGGAGAGTTTGTCCGTTTCTCGAATGGGGTATTACTTTTCAAGGTTTAGTGGTGGTGGTGGACTTTGGTTTGGTGTAAACTCTCTGAGTCTGGATTCAGGTTCACTCATGTCATCTTCAAAATCGCTGGCATGAATCTGAGCCAAGACTTCAGCTACTGTGCGAGGCGATAAGTCACGTTTCTGTCTCTTACTTTCTTCTCCTTTCTTTAGAAATGATTCGATCGTTTCTTTGTGACTGCAGAAAGTCAAATGACTAAATTTGAAACGCCATCGACCCCTATATATTCATGTCAGGCCAGTGTATACATAAAGGGTTAGCGTCTTCTCTCCCAGTATTCGTTTCACTCTCAAACCTACCAGAACGATGCACAATTGAATAGCATTCAAGTGTGAGGAAGATGGCAATACAAGACTTATGCGACCAGTCACACAGTAAAAACAAGTTTTCGTCATACTAGATAAAGACACCGATACTAGGATTTTCTGTTTAGTAATGGCCCAATAGTAATCCTATCCCATGATTTGAAAGGTGCCCTCTCACCCACACTTTATCTAACATTAATTGTAAACGAAAATATCTAATGTTTTTAAATCACCTAGATTATTATTATTATTATTATTATTATTATTATTATTATTATTATCATCGGTCGGTAGAAACCTTAGAACTACTTTTACTGTTATGTGCAGACGATTTAATTGTCTTTGCTGACTCTGCTCAAAAGTTGCAAAAATGCTCAATAAGCTGCAAACATACTGCCTAAAGTGGAAATTAAAAGTGAATATGGAAAAAACAAGAGTGGTTGTATTTCGCAGAGGTGGCTATCTTAGAAATTACGAAAAGTGGTATTATGGCCATACAGAGGTAAAGATTGAATCATTTTATAATTATCTAGGATGCATATTTGCTTCAAAAAGCTCTTGGTATATGTGCCAGAAAACTGTATCATTGCAGGCGCTGAAGGCTATGCATACAACGAAGCAAAGTCTTTAAACGTTGGCAGATTACTCGTAACTGGATTGCTTCGTCTGAAGATAGCTCCCATTCTTAACTATTTGGCTGAGGTTTGGGTGTTTTACGATGCCAATGACATTGAAAAAGCTCATTTGTCATCTTGGTACATCTAAGTCTACTTCAAAGTATTCGTATAAAATGAATTTGGAAGAATTAGTATGCAGTGTATAAGTTATATACGTATTTTGAGATATTGGCTAAGAATTCTAAAAATGTCAGAAGACAGATATCCTAAACAATGCAATAATTTTCAGTTAAGATGGGCGGAAAACTGTGATTGCTGGACTAACAATGTTTACAAGCTTCTATTACTACTACTACTACTACTACTACTACTACTACTACTACTACTAATAATAATAATAATAATTATGAGGACTTTGTATAGCGCCTAATCTTTAGAAGCTCTAAGCGCTTTACAACTTTACAACATTAGAAAACATCTACAACATAAAAACATATATAATGATATGATTACAAAAAACAAACACCATGAAATTAGAAAACATAACACATGCTGAAAATATTTAAGGTAGGAAACATTATTAGGTCTTTAAGTTTGTTCTTGCAGTCGAAATAGGTGAGTTTTAACAGCGCTCTTGAATGAGATCACTGTGTCTTTGTGTCTAAGCTCATTGGGCAATTCGTTCCACGTTGCTGGGCCCTGGTATGCAAAAGAACGTTGTCCATATGACTTCGTTTTCATAGTGGGAATAATGAGTGTACGATTGTCAGAAGAGGAGCGTAAGTTTCTTGCTGGTGTGTATACATAGGTGAGGTCGGGTAGGTATGTTGGACTGCAGTCCGTCACTGAAACGTAGCACAGAGAACAAATTTTGTGTTTGATTCTGGATCGAATGGATAGCCAGTGTAGGACAAAGAGCAGAGGGGAGGTGTGCTCTGATCGTGGTACTCAAAGGATGATCCGAGAAGCTGTGTTTTGAACTTTTTGAAGTTTCTGGAGTAGATATTGAGATGAACCGGACAGAATTGAGTTACAATAGTCCTGTATCGCAAAATATATGGTGACGACGAGTCAATTGAAAATGTGTTGTCAAGCTTATCTCTAATGGTTTGTACTTTGTCACGGAAGAAATTCTCAAACAGGTCCGGAAGGTCGACTGGAGACAAGGTAGTTGGAAGTGGTGTATATTTGTTATTTGACATGAGACTTGTTAGTAATCTCGAAGAGCTCTTTGCAGCTGGAACTTTCAGTGATCTTAGTACTGTAGTGGGCTGATTTCGCTGCATGGACTATGTTTGTGACGTTCTTCTTAGCGACTTCATAGATTTGCTTATGAATAGTGAGTCTGGTGGAAAGCCAAAGACTGTCAGCTTTACGGCGGTTTTAGCAGTACGAAACTGGCCCCTAACACTGCTATACCACGGAGCACACTTTTGAACTGATACTCTGCACTTGGTTGCTGGGGCATGTTTGTCAAGCAATGAACGCAGCCAGTTATCGAATTGTTCTGCTGCAGGAGTTAAGCAAGTTGTTAGGTTTGCTTGGATGTCATGCATTAGTTTGGTTCTATTTATCATACGGAGGTTTCTCATAGTAGCAAACAAAGGTGGAGGGTTAGGGACTGATACGTCAAGATGGCATATAATGCTGAGGTGGTCTGATTCAAGTTCGTGGGATACCAGGTAGGACTGTAGAATATTATCATCATGTCCATGAAGAATCCAGTCTAAAATGTGACCATGTTTATGGGTGAGTTGACTAACTGACTGTTTGGGGTTGAAAACATAAATGGAATCTAAGAATTTTGATGTGTATGGGTTTCCAGGACAGTCAAAGTGAAAGTTGAAATCTCCAAGAATAGTCAGGTTGCCACCTATCGCATTTCCATACTCCAGGAGATTCGAAGAAAATATTTACCCACTTTTGTATATAAAAGTCCAACTTTCGAAAAATTTAAGTCTTTTATACAAAATGATTCTTGTAAAATTCTGATGACTAAGTTAGCAATGTTTACTTAAAAGCTTAAAGATTAGAGAAACCGTTTCATCAACATAGTTGGTATTTCCATGTTTTTTGTACCTATTTTTGCAACTAATGTTCAGCTAATCTCCGCATCATTCTTTCTAACATGATGTACGTACGTTCTAGAGTGCACACTTGTAGTTGAAAGGGTTGTAACTAAACTTCACTCAAAGTCCTTGTTGAAGAGTTTGGCAACAGTTGTCTCCTTGCACAATGAATTATTTTTGTAGCGAAGAAGGGTCTTATCAACCTTTGAAGTGATCATAGTCAAGAGGGGTACAAGGGGCTTTTAAATGTTTTTAACTATCAAGAGGGGACAATGGGCTTTTAAATGTTTGTAACTATCAAGAGGAGGACAAGGGGCTTTCAAATGTTTGTAACAACAAGGAAGGGGGGGTCAAGGTTTCCTTTTTAAAAATGTTTGTAACAATCGATAGGGGCGATATTTTTAATGTTTGTAACAATCAACAAGGGAACAAAGTTTTTTTTAAAATGTTTGTAACAATCAAGAGGGGGACAATAGACTTTTAAATGTTTATAACAGTCAAGAGGGGGACGAGAGACTTGTAAATGTTTTATTGTTGTTATTTGTGAAGCGGATCATATAAAATTTGCATATCGTTTTTTCGGTTTCATACTTCGTTGAATTTAAACAAATAAACAATCCTTATAATTAAATTCAACAGCATAAAATGTGAAATAAACTCATAGTTTAAGAACGTTCTTTTTTAATCATATTAGTAGTGAGTGGGGGCACCCTAGTGACAGTGGGAGTTCCATGTTAAAAAAGGGTTCCGGCACTCTGGCGACAAGGGTATTTAACATGGGGAATTTTAACAACGGTGGGCCTATATAGCGACAAGGAATTGGGCCTGTCTAGCGAAAAGGGAAATTGAACAGGGGTGACATCACGGTACTAGACATTGGGAACAATGTTGCAAGTGGCTGACCTCAATCGGGCTGAACAATGTGGCAAGGGGCTGAACTGATCACGCATTACTCTATGGACAAATAGAGAATTAGAGATAGAGACGTGGTTAGAGACAGGGTTATGAACATAGACAGAGACATCGACATATGACACAAAACATAGATTTATCAACATAAATCTTTCACACAAAAAATCGACTAAAAATTTTTAGCCAAGAGAGAATAGATATCTTTTCGAGGCAATGGATAGGCCCTGAAAACGGCCTTTTAACTTTCTTCTATTTTGCCTCCTCTCCTCTTCTCCTCCACCAACATCTCATTTTCTCCACTACATTCTTCTTTTTCTTTTTCTTCTCCTTTTGATCCTTCTCTTCTTCCTTTTCCTCTATCTCCTCTTTTTTCTCTTTTCATTCTCTTCCTCTTTCTTTACCTTTTCGTTGTATCTTCTCATTTCGTCTTTTTCCTCTTTCTCCTCCTTTTCTTCTTTTTCTTGTTTGATCAGCTCTCTCTGTCTGTGCTTTCACTTCTTCAAATTATTAAGTTCCATCCTAACTCTATGGTGACTATAACACCCATACTCCACTTTCACCAACAGTTCCTATACCATCCCAGGTCATCTGCTACCTGTTGCAACTTCATCATTTTGTCTTCAGTGTTACTGGTCATCTTCGTTTATTCAATGTTGAACGGCGCGATTGACGAACGCTATGCTTTATATACCTGAAATACGAACGTGAAGGAAAATATCCCTCTTACAAACTAACCATATCACATACCAAACAATCCACAGGATGAGTGCTAACCTAAAATAATTTTTTTTATACAAAACAACACACTAATACTAACAAAACCACTATACTTTCTATCAATATATAATGGAGAAGGAAAGTTTTTATTTACAAAACACACCATTACCTACAATCACATCAGAAAAGGAATTGGTGTTTATAGTGACACTACTTCACTTTCACAAATATTCTTTAGTGCAGGGACAAAGGGTTTGTTAAGGGAAAAAAGACACACACACACACAAATACTCGAACGCACACAAACACAAACAAAAATACACACACGTACGCTCGCGCACACAAAAGTACACACACACACATATACGCGCACGCACACAAACACAAAAAAAATACACACACGTACTCTCACACACACAAGCACAAACAAATACACATGCTCGTACGCGCACTCACACAAACACAAACAAAAATACAAAATGGAGTTGGGAGAACGCATTTACCGAGAGTTTGTCAATATACAAGTCAAACACAAAGAACGATTGCATCCGATGATGGAACCACTGGTACTTGAATGGTATAAGAGGACTGATTCATTTCAAAGTGTTCCAATGGTCAGAGACTGATGAATCACACGTGATTAAGAAAGCTTTGGATGCTACTCATTCAACTTACAAGGTGACCATAGTACACCGAATTCAAGAGGAAGAGTTAGAGGGTTACCAAATTTTTTACACGTACAAATCTTGGTTCAATAGGAAACGTCTGTGCGACGTGTGGTGTGTGTTAGTGACTAAACAATTTTGGTACGGTACTGAAATAAAGCCGCTTCTGTTCAAAAAGTAATTTATTACCTTCAGCAAAGGGGGGGGGGTATAAAAACTTGTTCCCATGCCCCGACCTTTACCGTTAGTAATACAACAATTGCCGTAGAAAGAACTCAGTGACAGCATTCAGACTGTGGTGGATTACCAACACTTTTACGAGAACTGTACCCAATGAATTTGAGTCGCCGTGTGGTGCGCGTCTTAATCACTTCCTTTCTGGGATTTCGTTTACCAGCCGATTCCTTGTGGGGTCTTTACGATGTGTACTGTGAGGTACCACCAAAAGCATGAGGGTGGTACCTTTAAATGTACACGAGGGCCCCATTCTATTAAAAGCCTTGCGCTTTCATCTCGATACTTCTCGACCTCTACGGGGAAAAAAACGATTAGTTAACTTCTAGTCACTGTAGATGTTTACGAAGATGTGTTTGTGTAGCTTGTGACTTACACCCCCACTGGCCAGATGTACGTGACTGGAAAAGTTTAGGTTTCGAGGCTTGGACAAGAGAGGCGGCAAACTATGCCCAAAATTTGTGATCATAAATTCAAACGTTCAGTGAAAAAAGTAACTTTTAAACCTGTGTTAGCCACAGTGCCAGAAGAATCCGACACCGAAGAAAACCATTCCATTCAGGACAGGACATCATTGAAGGCCTTACCGGGAGGACCCCTGTGTGACTGTACCAAGTGTAGAACCTCTAAGAACATTACAAACTGTCCCTAGGACACCAAACCTTCGTCACCAAAAATGTAGTACAGTGACTTGTTTATATTACATTTTGAAATTTTTGATGTGTATTTTATCCATGTACTTAACCATTTGGCTTTTATGTATTTTTGTCTTTCGTGTTCAATTTTAAAATGTTTTGAAATAAAATTGTCCTGAAAAAAGGATAAAAACTCTTATCTTGTTAGTGTTCGTTTCAAAATTGACATTCCCTGCACTATAGCTACCTCTGCTGTCCCTGCTGCCTCTTCCACCACTTTTAAAGACATCGACAAAACCTTAGATCGTACTAGTTGGGAGGCCTTGTGTCTTCGCCATCCCTTTAACATGTTAATTGCTGGACCGAGCGGTTCAGGCAAAACCGAATTAGTGAAACGTTTGATCAAACATAAGCATCATTTGATCGATCATCCACCTCAACGGATCGTGTTGTGTTATATAGAGCGGCAATCAGCACACAGCCTCCTGTGAGAAAATCAAGGCGATTCCATCGTGTTTGTGGAAGGCATTCTTGGCGAAGACGACGGGATCGTGTCTGACCCCAGTAAAACTCATCTGGTCTTCTTGGACGACTTGTTAGGAGAAGACGAAGAAGAAATTAAACTGTGGTTCACGCGCAAAGGGCATCATCGTAATGCCAGTGTCATTTATATCACACAAACTTTGTTAAAACAAAGTAAAGCCCGCCGCACCATCAGTCTTAATACTAATTACGTGGTCTTCTTTAAAAGCTCTAGAGATAAATCGCAAGTGCAAGACTTAGCCAAACTGTTAGTAACTCCTTGGCCAACTCATGCGTACGACGATGCTACACAAACCCCACACTCCTATTTACTCGTGGATTTAAAACTCACTAACCCCAATTATTTGCGATTTCGGACCCATCTGTTTCACCACTGGTGCCAAGACGGTGGGCCGGTCGCGTGCACGTCCCCGTCGACTTAAAAAATATCTATAAAACCTCGGACACGTTTGGTCTGTCTCACACATCGTCAACAGGACGTCCCTTCAGTCTCATCTTCCCATCAAATTGATTCGTGCCTTGTATGGCATCAGTCGCGAAAGCAATCCTCAAATACGTGCTCTTAGAAGCCAGTCTCAGAGAAGTCTTATGGTGACACGTCAATTACTGCAAGGCATCATTCACATTCCACATCAAACCAAACGCTTTTTAAGAGAAACAAAGTATCATTGACGCAACTGACAGATCCCCGAATCAACACTCAAACCTAAAAGCAAATCAATTTGAAACCTGGAGGTAGAGGATATCTAGGAGGTGTCATCATTCGATGCCTCTTAAAATGGGATCCCAATGCCCCCAACGTCATCCCGAAGAAAATGCCACTCCCCGAACCAAACGTACGCAGAAGAAAAAGAGGAGTGGTGTCAAGACCGGGTCACAGCCCCAAGAAAAGAATAGTCCCCAGAAAAAGAAAAGCCCCCCAGAAAAGACCTCAGAAAACTGCTTCTACCCGTAAGAGAGGCATTTCAATTAGGACTCAACCTTGCATCCCCAAACGACGACCTGCAGCAACGGTGATCGCGTCTCCAGTAGCCTTAGGTTCTTCCACTTTTCCCTTGCTGGTGATGCCAGCCAAACCCAATTTGACACGAGTCTGTCCTAATCTGATGAAAATTGGAAACCCGTGTCTCCAGGAACTTCTCCTCCAGCGGTGATACTCTTTACCTCTTTAGTTTCTGAGGCAGATGCTAACAAAGTATCCTCCCCCAAAATCAAAATCCAGGAGAGATCGGGTATGTTACAGAGTTTACTGGATTTATCCAAGCGAGAACTGCCCCGATTTAGTCCGTAGCGAACCCGTCAACGTCGAGTGATGCCTGCCATGAAAATGATGCGACGGACCGACAATCAGTGGCGCCTCATTCCACTATAAAAAAAAGAACTGGAGCAAACGATGGGTATCAGTGTTTTTTTTTGCGCCTGAACGCCAAAAGATGTCACCTAAAAGAAGTGCACACCACCACCATCGTCTTTCTCCTGTCCAAAAAGGAAAAGGAAAAAGAAAAGGACTGTGTTGTCGGTTGTCCCCGCATTCTAAAAAAACGCTTAGCCAAGCATCGACGTATACCCCCCAAAAA
>JAECUM010018457.1:0-18263 GCA_016617855.1 Megalonaias nervosa | reverse complement strand
TCTCTCTCTCTCTCTCTCTCTCTCTCTCTCTCTCTCTCTCTCTCTCTCTCTCTCTCTCTCTCTCTCTCTCTCTCTCTCTCTCTCTCTCTCGGTACAGTGACACAAATAATTGAGGAAAGATTTTCCTCCCATAATCTTTAGTACAGTCACTTTTGACTAATTTCTGAAAATTCTGGTAAAGACCAGCCATGCAAAATTATACATCTTAGCAGAGAACAGATTGATGGCGAGAATGGTCTCAATGATAGATGTGGTGAAAAGATGAATGACACGCTGTGACGCTCAGTACAATATTTTTGTTGCAAAGATTTGGTGGCGATTACTTGTGTGCCTTAATTTAATCAATAGCTATTCTATTTAAATCATTATCTTTACCATTGCCGTAAACTTCATTCTAGGCCTTACGTTTCATTTTAGTGACCAATTCACGTGGCCGACACGACCCGGTCATCGACAACTGCGATAAACTTCAGTGCTATACAATAGTTCTATCTATTGCATCTTTTCTTAAATTAAATCAACCGTAAGTTATGAATTCAAAACGCGAATGACCATGGATCATTAGCACGATGATAACATCTATTTATAGTCATCACTGATGTCTCACTGTGTCACCTCGAGATTCTTGTAATAGTTGGAAGTAAAACTACAACTTTTCTGTACAACAGTATAACAAAAAATTGTATTACATTTTCTGGAGCACATCACAAGAAAAAGCAAACCAAATAACTTTTTATTTAGCACCTCTAAGGTCACATTAATATTAGTGTTTATCTGTCTTAGTGTAATCTAGATTTTCTCGAGAAAATACTCAGGTGACGGTAGGGAGGAGAAGGGGTTCTCATGTATATGTCTGCAATAGGGCATGTCCAATAGGGTTGTTTAGTACTGGTCCTCGTGTGACGCTACGAATCACTACCTCTAATCTAAAATATAATCAAGCTGCAGTTTCGTACAAACAGATAATACTGTGGCGGGCAAGTACCATTATTTAAATTATAAAATACCGTACTTAGCGACATTGGAAGAAGGAAATTGATTTTTAATTAATATAATGAAACAATAATTAATCTGATCGCATTGTAAATGCTTCTCTCGCTGCCTAAGTGTGGATGTTCTACTTTATCACTTTAAAACTATTTATAAACGTATTCTTCTGATTTAATGCGCTATAACTCTTATGTACACAAGCTGTTTTATTTTATGATCAAATTTAGACTCGTTATATATTCTGATCTTACTGTTTTATTGTTCTCTAACTGATTTTAAAAATTTTACTTCTCTTCGTTTTTAATGATAATAAGTTATAAGCATTAGGAGTTTTGTTTTTCTTCCAAATTCAACTAGTGTTGACTAAAAATACAATAGCATGTATATAAATGCTGGTACTAACATCCCGTTATGAAATGACGTATGCACCCCATAGGACCCCTTCCCGTGTCAGAATTTTCGTCAGCTTGATCATTCAATCATTTGTTAAAAGCACGTGGTGGTGGTTGTTGTTGTTATTATTATTATTATTGACATAAGTTCTCACTAGATTTAAGACCTTCAAATCACCTCGTGACCTTCCAGGCACCCTTTATACAGTTTTGTTAACAGTTTACATGTTTCTCGTATTCCCTATGTCAACAATATTGAACCGTAACACATTATGTCTGGAAAACTGGTCGACAAATGTGTCATTATGCATTCAATACCCTCGTTCATATACAAAGTGGTATATAAATAGGAATGCCCTGAAAACAGAACAGTTATCAACGCTAGAAGCCCGAGTTCTGAAGCGTCATCATGGAAATCTGGAAAACGCCCTTGCTCTTTTGTGCAGTAGTTTTCAGAGTAACTAGCGCGATTATGATTGACGAGATTTCATCCGATTCAATAGCTTCAGATGACTATAAAAATGGATATATAACTCTGAGAAGCTTGGTTGAAAAATATGTAAAGATGCTGAAAGACGGAGTAAATGTTGGGTACAGGACTCTCAATATTAATACTAAAATAGCTCAATACTGACAATAACATGCTTAGAATGAAAGCAGTGTGTTTAGACCATTCTAATGCGTTGTTCCTAGATCAATTGAAAGAAAAAAGTCTCTTTTCATATATTTATCGTTGAGGTCACGTATAACAATGATTTAAAACTCAACTGTCTTCACTGTAGATATACTATTATCAGGGTTTTGACCAATTTCTTTTAGAATAGTCTTCTAAAATATAACCCATTTCAGTATGAATTTTACAGTAAATACCTACATATCAGAGCCTTGTATTAAACGGTTTTAATACCCTACTCCTTTACTCTATATAATGCTTTCATGATTTTTCCCATTGCAGAATCAGTACCGCGTCCAGTGCCTGTATAAAAGATGTCATACTGAAGCTTTTCGAAGCTAACCGGGACATACTGAGCTCTTTTGACGCTGAATTGGAAGGTAATGCTTTTTTCATCATCTGATTACCGCATCACCATCATTACTGTCACTGTTACTGCAGTAACAACAACTACGGTTATTCCATCACAATGGTAGCAATGCTGTTTCTACAACGACTATTAATATTCCTTCCAGTGCTGTTGCTGCTGTGTTTTCTACAGCTACTACTAGAGCTCCTGCTGCTACTCCTATAATTACAATTATTACTACTACTAGTGTTAGTTCTGTTCCTCCTATACTTAGCATTCTAGTGCAAGTACTGCTACTCCTATTATTAATATTATTACTACTGCTAGAGCCAGTGCTGCTACTCCTATAATTAGTATTCTAGTGCTCGTGCAGCCATTCACATGATAACTATTACAACTACTAGTGGCAGTGCTACTGCAGCTACAACAAATATTTATACTACTAGTAGTTCTGTATTTTCTATAACAACTATTAACACTACTACTAGTGCTATTATTGTTACTTGTACAAATACTATTACTACTTTTACTATTGTTCATACAACTACGATTAATACTCATATTACTACTGCTATTACGACGACAGTGATGACACATAAATCTACCTATTATTTGTCTCTTGGTATTTGAGACATTCTTACCAGTTTAAAACATATTATTTCTAATATGTTTCCGTGTAGACAAATAATAAACTAATTCATATTTTATTCACATTCCTCTGAATTAATTCTACGGCAGATTTAGTCTGAGTTATTCTGTCAGATGTTTGGTTTCTGCATATTTATTCCATTTGTTTACATTTTCTTTTTGCCTAATACTTTTATAATAAACGTTGCATTTTTGGTAGCTAACATATAAGACCATCCTTCTATACCCCCGTAACTCTACTAAGTTTTACCCTTCCACTATGCTGTATAAAATATTTTGCTGGTTTAATTTTCTTTGTATAGCTATATTTTACTGAAGCAGATATTTTATGAGAATATTATACTAAACAATTTCCTCGATTATCCAAAATGAATCCGATAGAGGAATGGTTTAGTCAAGCATGGGTACCTAAAATCCCAGTATTGAAGGCTCACAAACATGAGAAGCTGATAATGATCACGGGTGCTGAGGTTATTAATGAGCTGATATATCGCACGTCTCATTTCTTGACAGTGATAACTTTATTCCAATTGCATATAATTTATGGTTAGTACAATCTGTTTTTGCATTCCTATATAAAATATAAAATAAAAAAACCCACCAATATTCCATGTAGATAAGTGGAATTATTCAGAACTAATTGAGACTTTGTGAACTTCATTTAAATTTGTGTGTAATACATTTGAATACAATTATTATCTTTGTAACTACTATATTTTTAACATGTGGGTGATCATTTAGGATTCCACTCACCATTCTTTGGGAAAAACGTTAAACCAGCTAGGAACCGTTTTTGTGCAGAATACTTTGCTTACAATTGGGAACGGTGAAGGATTTTTGTATATCAAGTTGTAAAGTACAAAATATAAAATCTTGAGCACAATGACAACACTGAATTAAAGTAGCAGTGAAGG
This sequence comes from Megalonaias nervosa, assembly GCA_016617855.1. Taxonomy (NCBI): domain Eukaryota; kingdom Metazoa; phylum Mollusca; class Bivalvia; order Unionida; family Unionidae; genus Megalonaias; species Megalonaias nervosa. The sequence goes on along the minus strand of JAECUM010018457.1, from coordinate 14,297 downwards.
AGGACAATGTATGTAGAGTCGAATATCCAAATTAATTTAAGAGAGGATCAGTTTGCTCAAGCATGTGTACCAGTATGGAAGGCTCACAACATGGGAACCTAATAACGATCACGGGTGCTGAGGCTATTAGTCAGTTGATTTATTGCTGTGAATAATACAGAGCCTTTTCTTGAATGGACTGTTGATTCCTTTAAGTACTTGTGAATGAAAGAACTTTGGTTCTATTTTTCAGTGACCCCCCCCCCCCCTTTGTAATGCTGAAAATAGGTGTTGGTTACATCCTTTGTAGGATTATTTTTCTAGTATTTATTACAACATTGATACAATTCAGTCAAATATATTTATTTGCATTGTACATGTCGAAATTCTTGAACGTGATAACGTTATTCCAATTTCACATAATGTATGTATTGGAATTTGTTTTGTATTCCTATATAAGATATAACTGTAACAAAACCCACCAATATTCTATGCAGAGATGTGGAACATGGAGATATTTTCAATTTTCCTTGGGTAGTTTATTTTGGGAGTGACATGTTTCTTGTGTTGGAGGTCCGCTGCCATTGGATTATTGAGAAATACATGAGACGTTATGACCACTAATAGTGTCCAATGATTTCGATTTTGCTTCATTTAGATGTATGTGTTTACGTTCAAATACTGTTATTATCCCTTTGACAGCTATATGTTCAATACTGTATGATCATGAATGGGTCATGGACCCAACCTTTTGAGAAAAAAGATTTAAGCAGCCAGAAGCCGCCCTTGTACAGAGTGGTTTGCTTAAAATTCGGAATGGTGAAGGATTTTTTTTTTTTATATTTTAAGTTGTCGTTCATCATCATCCGTCATGGAGACCTTCAGAAAGTATATTTGGTAGGTTATACTAAGATTACATGTCAGATTAGTTAGGAAGTACAAGTAAATACATGCTAGAAGGCTTAAAGGTAGATGAGTTCTGGTATGGAACTAGTTTTATTACTGGTTAAATATTAGTGTTGCCATTACCTTGTATACCGCTATTGTATTCTGTGGTATTGTCTGTTTATTTGGTCATCCATTAAAAAAAAAATATCTTTACTAGCTCCTAGCTTGGTAATAATTGTAGATAGTATGAGTTAGTACCCATTCTTGTATGACGATTAGACCATATGTTGCATTCTACAGCCATGCCCCTTACCTCTAGTTTAAGGTCACGGCAAAGGACACTATTATTCATTGAACGGCAGCATTGTCCGAAGGATAGTTTTTGAACCAATGCAGATGTTTTAATAAATATTTGCCTGTGTCTATACCATGACTGATGGTGTGTCATGTATCATGATCACACTCTTGTTCTTCATGGTCGTTCCAAGAGTAACGGAAAATGCAGTTTTATATATTGTATCCCTACCTCTAGTATAACATATGAATACTTTCATGACATTTACTGCAACACCCCCTGCTCGGTGGTGGTGTGTTTCGGGCAAATAAGTACTATTATGAATAGTAATCTTAGATAGTTTAGCTTGTGAACCACTGAAGGTATTTTAATGAAACATTTCCTATGTATTATAGCTTGCCCCATACCATATCAGTGCCCCCTTATTGAAGATCATGATCATGGCAAAGAAAAGTGTATTTTGATTTACTTGTATTCTTGTCTGGATATTACTTTTTAAACCCATGAGGACAGTTGAATGAAAGATAGCCAGTTATATGTCATGTATGGGCAGTTTTTTGTGCACAATAGCCATCTTCCCTTGTCATGGTGAAGGCCACAGAAAGGGAAGATGTAGCAGTAACTTGCATCCTTGTACTGAATATATGTTTTAATCTTTAGGAGATATTTGAATCAAACTTTAACCAGTGTGTTACATGCCATAGCCCCACTTCATTTCTTGAGGAATAGTTCGCACCATCTTAAACATGAATCAGTGACTTATACGTAAGTATGGGAATATCTTTTGAACGAATGAAGCTTTCTCAACGACATCAGTCTGTTCTGTTGTACATCTTGACAATTCATCAATTATTCCAATATGACCCATGCTTAAATGTCGAGGTCACAATATTGGATAATAGTAGTACTATGTTTCAATCTGTATGCTGTCTGCTTTTAAAACCTACATATATTTAATGTTCCACAACTTTTCAATCTATTATATTTATTTATGGTTAACCTCAGATTGAATCAAGCACATCTCAAGCTTATTGGATCAAATCTGTTCTTTGCTAAATAATCATAAGATAATCAATTTCATAGGCTGGTTAAAATGTCTTACTATTTGTAATAGCTTTGCAATACTGATTGATAGAAAATGAAAAGGAAAGAATATTACATCTTGAGCAAACATACATTACTGATTATTATTTCCAAAGGAACATTAAGAATAAAAATGTATGCTTACTCGATGATCCAAAACAAATTTGAGATAGGATTGGTTTTTTCAAGCATGGGGAGCTAAATTCCCAGTATTGAAGGCTCACAAACAAGGGAAGCTGATAATGACCACGGATGCTGAGTCTATTAGTCAATTGATGTATTGCTCTGAACAGTACAGCTTTTAATGAATGAATTGATTCCTTTAAGTATTTTTTAAGTAGAGAACTGTGGGGTTTATTTTTTAGTTAACTTAATTTACGTTACTAAAGGAATTACTTCCTGTTTAGATGTATTTTAATTTCTCAAGAGATGTATGACTTTTTAAATACATTCAGGATATTCTTGATAAGGAATCCGTTGGAACTACAATGATATCGACTATGTCCAGCTTTAAACAACACACGTGGAAAGGCATTATATCATATCGCGCAAGGAAAATGAAGTCACTAGCGTTAACTAGACTGCCCAGTGTAGAGAAAGAAACAGTGAATTATCCAAAGACACGAATTAAACAATTAGAGAATACAGTAGAAGTAGCGAAGATCATCAAAGACAAATTAGCCTGGTGACAGAAATTGTTTAGAACGCAGTGCCCAGGGTTTGGAAATTACTATCACAGGTAAAAAGTATTTTATAGCTAATGGTCATACAATGAGACATTATCCACTGACACTTTTTCTTTAGTATCATTTATCACATAGTAAACGTTGCTTATCGTGTGTGCAGTTTAATATTTTTGATAGCATAACACGTGAACATGTCACTTTATATGACTGATTGCTTCAATTAAATTATTGTACAGTATTATATTTAATGATTGGCTGTGATCGTGGGAAAACCGTTTTAATCTCGCCTTCCAGAATTATTTATTTCCAATAAACATTTTGGCGGCTATTCCTCGATTCAAGTCAAGAAAGGAAATGGGAAAAATGGTCTTGTCTGTCTGAATATGGCCACTTTACCACCACAGGGGCTTGTTATGTCGTGTATAACATATCATAATATGAAAAATGGCTAAAACCACAAGACAAGCATAACAACAAGTAATACAACAAATGGTATTGCTCAGTTGATAGCGGATGTATCGGGTTGGGGGTGGAGGCGGGCTTTATACCTGTAGTATGGAAACCACCCTATATACGAGCGTGTTTTAACTTACAAATGTAAATAAACTCACTTCAGTTCACATGAAATGTAGGCATAAACAGGTCTCCAAACTGACAGAAGTTTATCCCACCACTGCATGTTTACGCGGTAAATATGTGATGCAATTCCGACTCAAAATGACTTTTGTTTACATATTTTGTAGTCTACTATTCCAAATGAATTCAAATATCCGACAGCAGATGCATTACAGTAAATATGGCAATTTCTGCATCCATGTAAACCTTCTTGCACATGAATATCGCAACAATGTAGTGTTTAGTTGTGAAAGTGACACGTGAGATTACGTGAACATCGACTGCACTCTAACGGGTACTGTATCAAGAAATGTGACATCAGGCGCATTGGACATTGTGTCCAAAAATGATTTTTATGTGTACAATATTCTGTTCATCGGAAGTACGCTTTTTCTTTCACTTATAATTTGTAAGAAAAGTATAATTTTCTTAGAAACGTTAATACAAGCTCAGCATTGTTTGTGGATATATTTTACGCACAACAAATTAAAGGTGCGTCGTCTGTCAGAATGAAAAAAAAATATTCGTTCTTCTATCTAAACAATTTCCACTGAAATCAAAACAATGTGACTAAAAGAATCTCAAATAGGTAATGATTTAATATTGAATTTATGATAAGGGTTGACTAATGTCCACTTGTGGCAGCCTTGGCAAAAAGCCGACATACTTAATGTATAAGGACTTGCAAATGAGCAACTGCCAGTTGTGTATCTTCTTCTGCATAAACCACAACAGGCTAGCAATAAGCAACTGAAACCAACCGCGCGCGAGCGTAATGTAACCATACCTAGGTGCAAGAAAAGTAGATTCATATGCGTTTTTAGATTTCACAATCGGACAGCGCATTGCTGTTGGGGAGCTTTATGAAGCTTCAGCACGATTAAATATTAAAATTCCTCCACCGGCCAAGGGGAGGGAAATTACACGCATAGGTGAAGTTGAACAAACCTTTTGATGCATCGCAGCCGCTATCGCCAATGAGGCAGTCGATTGTGTTTGCTAAAGGGTCCAAAATCCTGACTTTTAATTACTTTAACGAACGTCACAGCGACTTTGAAGATTATCATGAGCGAAACAAAGATGCTAGAAAACGACTATCGAAGATACGTCCAGGAATGGTACCAACGTTACAACGCTCTTGCTTCTCCGGAATGAAAGCATATATTGTTCTTGGTTTGCATTTGAATATGCCGCCTAATCGTAAGTTATCAGAGAAGGATGGATTAAAACTCGCATTAAGTGGATTTGTGATGATCCACTCATGATCTTCAACCGCACTGACACCAAGGCTGTAAATGATTAAATCGACAAAGACTTTGGAAAAATTCTCGAGACGTTGGAAAAATACACAAACACAGGATTGGGATGGACTCTTGATAGATGCGTGGCACTTTAACTGCATACTTCACCACACAGGACATTACTCGTGTCGAGTTACATGCAAAAGCCAAAATATGTTTCACGTCGGTCAACTGTAAAGGTGGAAACAGTGACAATTACTGTTTAATATGGGCGATAGCACTCGCTACAATACAGACCAGTCGCAATAATACCAGAAATATTTGAATCTACTCAGTTGTGGTCATATGGAATTTCCGGTCTAGGTTACTAAGACAATACTCGAAAAAAGTTGAAGAATTTAGCCCAGAGATCGTTGTTAAGGGTGCACGCTTGGAACAATGGCTTTATACGCTTGCATTATCCCCACATGAAAAGAGCAAAAAGCGATAGTTAACAACTCAGACATGGTCGGATTCGATCCTGCCCTCCTCCAGTCACAGGTACATCAAGGATGTTGTCTCCCATAACCTCTATGAATAGTCAATGACCCAGTCTATGCCTGTTGGAGCGTTGCAAAGAATAAGGAAATTATCTTATAACAGTGGATATACGCAATCAGATAAGGTGTCACTCTAAAGTTTTGCATTTTGCATAGGGTTAGGTTTTAAAGAAATTAAATTTTTTTCTGGTTTCCTCACTTGTTATACTGGCGATTTTAGAAAAAAAAAACATTAGATATATTTGGTATTGGTAAAAAGAGGTTTACATCCCTTTACTTTCGTGTATGATTAATGAGTGTAATTTGAGTTTGCCATTTCCATTTCATGGACTTCAGATCTAAATTCTAAAATAGAGCCAATAACTGTTTATTATTGTTATATATTTTTATGCCATTCATTGCACGTTTAGAGTCTGGTATTATCTAGTTTGGCAAAATTCGTTTCCCCATTTTTAGAACTGCTAAAGAAAGTGTACAGGCCTAATTGTTGAACACATGGGGACAGTCGTTTTGGTTAGCTGTGTACATAGATCACGTGTAATTTGCACAAGTAATATATCCAAAGACATTTCAACCAGAGTACAAAAAAACGAACATAGAATTATGCCAGCATTTTTTTTTGGGTGCATGTTTCAAATCTAAATAACTTAACTGTATACCTGTCATTCTATAAGCAGTACAGAATATACGTAACGCGCCCACTATGTAGGTACAATCATAATAGTTAAACAGGGTTCTTTTATAAATTTAACCGGGAGTACCTAGATGAGTTACATCACACCCATAACGAGTACGTTTTCTTACCAGGAGATATGATTATATCCACTTCTTGGAAGTTTCCGTATCAATATCGTATCACAGAGGAGTTCACTCGCTATTATACGGAATGCACCAAGCTTGTTCAAAGTAAGAAAAGCTTAGCTAAAGTTTCGCAGTCTCTTTATGTTGGCGCGTGTGTGTTGAATTTGTCGAAGCCCTTGATGTACGAGTTTGACCATGATATATCAGATCTTGTTACCAGAATCACATCAAGGTGCTCCACACCGACACATATTCAATTCCTGTGTATATCACCGTTGACGGTGTCAATGCGTCAATGATATCGGGCATTCTTGTAAGCGAATTTGACATAAGTGATTATCTAAAAGACCATTTGTTGTCTAGTAATGACAATAAAATGGTTGCTAGTAAGTTCGAAAGCCAATCGAAAAGTATGTGGCACTGCGTCCTAAAATGCTCTCGATCGTTGTTGGACGAGAAAGCGGTAAAAAACATCAAAAAAAGCGAAAGCAAAATGCAAGGTGGTTGTTGCGAAGTGTCTCAAACTTGATAGGTATGTGAAATTTCTGCGACAGCCTCGCGAATTCACACACACAGATAATCTGATCTGGTCAAAGAATTATCACATGGGTGTGTAGTTGCCACAAGGTCAATTTGTCTCTGCTTGACACGAGGCGATGGACATTCGACAATGGGGTCACCACAAACGCTTACAGTCAAAATCACCTTACGATTAATGCATTCTCATATTGAAATAGACTTTGTTGGTAGTTCTGCATTCTCTGGAAAAGCTCGCATTTCATTTCGCATTAATGCTTTACTTAACGACTCTCCTGAGCGTTCGATGTCGTTCGCCAGATTGTAACATACTCCCTGTCCCGAAAATCAATTCTGTCCGAATTGTAAATGCATCTACGGACTATACCGGGTCAGTGGTACGACGTTGCCAGCATTCCAACTCTCCCGGTGAATACAGATACCGAAGGAAATCGTTTCCGTATAAGTCTAATACGGGTAGTTATACAGCTGATTTGCGTGAAACTGGGTGACCGTACTGAGTGGCAGAAACACGACGACATTAAATATTATTCGTACAGTAATAGAAGTGTTGTTGGGGCCATATCAATAGTAACCGGTGTGTCTTGCTGAGCTAGTAAAAGCGTCTCATTCGCGAATAATTGAATTTCGGAACTTCTCGCGGTGTCGAAAAACACCTTCAATACGATGAAAAATTATATTCGATATCATTCGATGATAACATAATTAGCATGTCTGAATGTGTAACCCAGTTGGCGGAGATCAAAATAAACCGACAACACAGAAGGCAGGTAAGGAACCGGGCGGAAGTGGATCTACAGGCAGTAAAAATCAAGTAAATATTCATTTCCAATTATTAATAGCTGCACTGTTTGAGGCATGTCGACATTTTTAACGTTAAAACTCGTTTTCGAATGCCTAAATATTAGAGATACTGCATACACTCATACTTAATGGAACTGAAAAAAATAGCAAAGTTATGTGATATGTAGGGGCGTTGGCCTATCTCAGCTACAGAAATATGAAACTGCTATTATGGCACTACCTGTTTCGTGTTTCCCTCTCATTTCTGGTCTAAGCATTTCCTTTTTTCTTTTCAGATTTACGCTATGAGTGTGCGACCTCACCGCCGTCTGTCGAACATGCCTCTGTCGTTGTCACAAATGTCAATGCCACTCAGCAAGTAGCAAAGTACACGTGCGACACGGGCTTCACGTACGGTGGTGGCAAGAGAGAAGTATGGTGTGAGTTTGGCTATGGTGTATGGGGCTCTCCAACCTTACGGTGTATTGGTAATTGTATTCAATACTTGAATCCAACTATATACGGGTCGTCAAGTTTGGTAGTAAAATAGGACAGGTTGACCTCAGGTGCAGTACCATATTGCTTACGGACATGCAGATCAAAATGTGAGTGTACACATTGACATGCATAAGCTGAACTAGACCTTATACTTTGTGAACTATCAGCTCATATCAGTGTGTACAAACACAACACTTACTATTAGGCCCCAGGATCATCGTTTTCAGAAAACTCTACCTACTGAAAACTTAGCAAACATGTTACATAGTTTTTCCGTAGGGTTTAAGACAATGCCAATATAGAGGTAATTTAGATGATGTCATTATGGATGGTCGGGAGCTGACTCACCTAACGTTTCTTTCGTTTGATATTGGGACTACTTCATGCAAAAGTGACAGTAATGGTAAGGTTATAAGTTATACTCAGCGTTTCCTAAACATAAACTCTATATGCAACCCTTCTACCCTATTGTCATTGTTACCGAGTAAATTGAATTATTTTACGTATTACCTTTGAAACAAGATTTCCCCTGTGAATGTTAAATTTTCTTTGATTGTAATCATTTTCAACTTTAAAGATTTAACCTCAAGGAGACATTGATCTCTCTGAATCACATTAGCTCAGTCCAGATGGGAAATGATCAAGAATAGTGACACAAGTATGTGCATATTTTGCATATTTTGTATCTTCCAGCTACCACTTCATACAGGAGTAGAAAATCAAACAAGAAGTTAAGAAATATTGGTTACTGTTTTTGCATAAAACAAAACATATATTAACAAGCGTTTCTGAGCGATAGTGCACGACATTAAATGTGTAATATGGATGAGAGAAACCTTGCTCATAATTTCCCATTTAAGTGTAGCAACTTATTTATCTTCTCACGCTTACATCTAAGGGTCATTCAAAACTGAACCCATTTCTGCTGTGTGTACAGCAAATGCAGAAAAAAAGATCTTTCTTTAAACATAGTCCTCTTTTAAGGCGGATTGCATCACCAAAAGAAATGCTCATTATGATATAACATTCCAATGCCATCATTAGGGCGCTAAGATATTATTTTATCCTATCTTTGTCAACTTAGTTTTAATTTTTTTATCCTAAATGATACGGTGAGCACAGATGGTTCAGATAAAACGATTACGTCGTCCGGAAAGAAGCATGTCCAGTTTACTTCAATATCAGTCCCTCCAATCACAAGCACAATAGACAGCATTGCCTCAGCTAACAACTCCAGTCCATCCCAATTACCTAAGTAAATTTGATTGGTTCGACTGGAAAACAAAACCATTCTATTCCAAATCATCTACAAAAGGTTCCTCAAGACGCAATCATTCATAATGATTTTCTTTTGAAACAATTACTGAACGCGGGGTAGCTAATAAGTTAAAGTGTCGATGGGCGGTGTTATGAGCATAAATAATGTTATTGTGTATTTCTTTAACTACGCATGTGCATTTACTTTGGAATCATATTTTGATTTTTGAAGTGTCTTATTTGTATTATTTAGCCTGACGTAGATGCGCAAAACGAGCATATAATAAAAAGGATACTGTATTTGGTTGGTTGGTTAGTTGAATTTTTACGGCGCACCAGCACTACGAGGCTATTTAGCGCCATACAAAAGGTTATATCTTTCATCATTTAAAAGTGGTAAAAGGTTTCGTATCGACCAGCGATACGAAACCAAACAGTTGAAGGTAAAAAGATAAAATGGTAACGGTTATAAATAAATAAAGTTTCCCGATCAACGGGGAGTGCAAATGATGTATGACAACGAAAACAGATGAAAGGTAATTAAAATCTACCGACGGTATATATAGCACATAAAACTGTTCAAGGTGATACCATACAAGCTATAACTTATGATAAATATTTACTTCCTTCAGGAAGTCTATAATATCAGAAACGCTAACTGTATCAAAGAGTTCCCTAATGTCATGCACATTGTAATAATGATTACGCGTAGGTTGGAGGTCGAAACACTCCAACATAAAGTGCTTAACGGTGAATGGTTCATTGCAAGCTACGCACTCTGGTGGGTCTTCTCCTTTTAGTATGTAGGAGTGGGTTAAATAAGTATGACCAATTCGAATTCTTGCAATGACTACCTCCTCCCTACGGACGGCTCTGTAGGAAGGAGTCCATTCTCCTAGGGTTGGCTTGATGGCATGAAGTTTGTTATTCACGGCATCATTCCATGATGCCTGCCATTTCTGACGTAAACAGTCTTTGATACTACGTTTAAAATCAGTATACGGTGTACTAAAATCAGATGGTTCTAGTGATAGGGCCATTTTAGCAGCGCAGTCTGCTTTGTCATTACCTTTAATTCCAATATGGCTGGGTAACCAACAGTATACTATATTGTGGGAGGTACTCAGCTCAGTATGTTTAAGGAGAACATTAGCTAATAATGGATTCTCCAGTTTTCTATTATGTAGTGACTGAAGTACTGATAGTGAATCGGAGAAGATGATGCTATTTAAAATACGCTTGCTTTCAATATATTGCAATGCAAGGTCTATTGCTCTGATTTCGGCTGAAAAAATTGATGTACCATTTGGCAAGCGAACTTTTGTTGTGTGTTTTCCACTAACGAAGGCTGCAGCAGTCTTTTCCTGATCTTTTGATCCATCAGTATATATTCTTGTATAATTTTCAAATTGGGCGATTAGTTCATGGTAACAGTTGTGGAAGATGGAAGGGTTTGTCTCCGATTTTTTTCCATCGTGTAACGTGAAAAGTACCTTTGGTTGTTGAAGTAGCCAGGGAGGTGTTTCGGAGACGGTCGTTTTCAGAATTTTTGAAAGTTCAATTTTGGTACTGTCAAGGCATGGTAATATTCTAATGCCAAAGGTAGGTGTGACGTTTGGTTTATTGTCATATAAGGTTTTATATTTGGGTTCAAAAACAGCCGAAAAATCAGGGTTCAGAGGGTTTGAGCTTAGTTTGAGAGCATACTGTGCGGAAAGCATTTCTCTACGTTGTGATAAAGGTGGTTCGTTCGCTTCAACGAGTAGGCTTTCACACGGGGATGTCTTAAATGCTCCCAAGGCAAGTCTTATTCCCTGATGATGAATTGGGTCTAGCATCTTCAAATAGGACTTCCTGGCTGAACCATAGACAACGCAACCATATTCTAGTTTCGAGCGAATAAATGTTCTGTATAAACTGAGTATGACTTTCCTATCAGCACCCCAGTCAGTGTGCGCTACTACTTTAAGTAAATCTAGAGATTTCAAGCATTTAGCTTTCAAATTCTTCAGGTGTGGAATAAAAGTCAGTTTTCTGTCGAAGACAATACCTAAAAATTTTGCTTCCTCAACAACTGGAATAGGTGTTCCGTCCAGCGTGAGTTTAGGTCCATCGTGATGTCTTCGTAACTGACAGAAATGCATACATACAGTTTTTGATTTCGAGAATTTGAAACCGTTAGTATTGGCCCAATTTTGAATCTTGTTGATATTTTGCTGTAATTGTCTTTCAATTGTATGCATGTGCTTGGATCGGTAACATATTAAAAAGTCATCAACATATAGAGAGCAATCCACACCGGGAGTCAGACACTTGGTGATGCTATTAATTTTTATGTTGAAAAGCGTCACGGATAAAATACTGCCCTGGGGCACACCCATCTCTTGATCGTGCATATCAGAGAGGGTGGAGCCCACTCGTACCTTGAATTCCCTGTCTGAGAGGAAGTTTGATATGAACGAGGGCAGTCGGCCTTTTAGACCCAGATCGTGTAGGTCATTTAGTATTCCGTACTTCCACGTTGTGTCATAGGCCTTTTCCAAATCAAAGAAAACCGCTACTAAGTGTTCTTTCTTGATGAAAGCGTCGCGAATAAATGTTTCCAGTCGAACCAGATGATCATTCGTACTACGACCATAACGAAAGCCACTTTGGAAAGGAGATATTAAATTGTTGGTTTCCAAATACCATACAAGCCGAGAATTGATCATTCGTTCCATTGTTTTGCATACGCAGCTAGTTAATGATATAGGTCTATAGTTCCTAGGATCTGCGCTATCTTTGCCTGGTTTGGGAATTGGTATTACTATTGCTTCTTTCCAAATTTTTGGTACATTACCAGTAATCCATAAATCATTGAAGATTTCCAGAAGAACTGTTAAGAATGTTTCAGGAAGGTGTTTCAAAAACTGGTAATGTATATCGTCAGGCCCAGCGGATGTATCATGGGCCTTATTCAAAGATTCCATAAGCTCCGACAATGAACACGGTTGGTTATAACTTTCTGAGTTATTCGATGTGAATTTCAACCGTGTTTTTTCTTTTTGAGCTTTTAGTCTTCGGAAAGCTTCTGAATAATTAGACGATGAGGAATTTTTGGAGAAACAATCAGCAAGTACATTAGCTATTTCATGCTTGGTATTGAAATTGTTGTTATTTATCTTCACATGTCGGAATGAATTGTGTTTTCCCTTTCCATTTATTTTGCGGATCGTATCCCAAACTTTCTTTATTGAGGAACGAGAGTTTAAAGTTGAAACATATTTTTTCCATGATGCTCGTTTACTTTCTTTAATTATGCGGCGAGCTTTGGCCCGAACAATACGGTACTGAGTTAAGTTTTCGGGCGTTGGACGATTATTAAATTTTTTCAGTGCTTCTCGGCGTTGTCTAATGGCTTCTTTACATTCTTTAGTGAACCACGGTTTTTGGGTTCTTTTACAATTCGGCGAGGACTTAGGAATGGATTCTTCTGCAATCTCAATTAAGACGGATGTAAATTGTCGAATAGGATCAATATCGTTTAGGACGGTATTCCTGTTAATTCTAGCTGTACAAAGTGTTTCAAACTTGGTCCAGTCAGCTTTCTTTAAATTCCACTGTGGAATCGTGTCATCAATTGTAACGTTGGTGTTCTTAAGAGAAATAGGAAAGTGATCACTGCTGTGAAGGCCATCAGCGACCTTCCAATTATAATCCAAAAGTAGTGAAGGAGAACAAATTGTCAAGTCGATACAAGTGTATGTACCAGTTCCTGGGTGCAAGTACGTCGGAGATTTGGTATTAAATAGACACAAGTCGTGTCTAGTAATAAAATCTTCAACCTTTTTGCCCCTGTCGCTTATGTAATTTGATCCCCATAGAATATTATGGGCATTAAAATCACCGAGTAAAACAAATGGTGCAGGAAGTTGTTGAACAAGCGTGTCTAATTGGTTTGGTAATAAGTTGGTGTTTGGTGGTATGTAAATAGAACAAAAAGTAATCACTCGATGTAGAGTGACACTCACAGCAATGGCTTGCAAATTTGTGTTTAAAGGAATGACGCTATGTGGGGCTCTATTGTTCACAGCAATAGAAACCCCTCCCGAGGCCCTGTCAACGTTCTGTAAGTAGGTGTTAAACAGGGAGTAGTTTTTAAGTGTGATGTTGTCCGTTTCTTTTAAAAAGGTTTCCTGAAGGCATAGTATTGCAGGATCATATTCGTTTAAAAGCAGGAGAATATCATTGTAATTGGCTTTAAGTCCTCGACAATTCCATTGTATGATCGTGTTCTTCATTATAAGTTTAGGTTGGAGATTTTGGAGCTAGGTTAGACTTTTCGCGGAGAGAATCTATATGGTTATTTCTACGGAGGAAGTACGGGGATGATTTTTTTTGTTAGGTCTGGAGCTACTTTGAGAACATGGAGCAGTATCTTCTGCATCCATGCTCTCAATGTCCCCAAACCTGTTATAGAGTTTGATGGGGTCTTCTGACCCCTTTTGCTGCCTATTTCCTTGTGATCTGTTTTTGTTCTTAGGTGATTTCGGTTGTTGAGTATTATTGAATGTTGTTTGGGTAGATGCCGTGGTTTTTTTTGTGCTTGGTAATGGGGGGTGTTAGTGCTTGATGTTGACTCGGGTGCATCTGTCTGCGTTTGAGCGTCCTTCCTTGCCTTGGGATTGTTCTTCACTACAGTGGAGAAGGATGGGCCAGGAAGAGATGTTTTTGCCTGTACAAGCTTTCTGGCCTCTGGATAGGGAATGTTGGATGTGTATTTAACCCTCTGTATTTCCTCCTCCTGTTTCCAGGTATCACAATCCTTGGAATTGGCGTGGTGCTCCTTTCCACAGTTGACACAATGCGGAGTGGCTCTACACTCAGATTCCTGATGAGAGTGATCTCCGCATCGGCCACATATTTGGCTTCTTGAGCAGCGGTCTTCATGATGACCATATTTCTGACACTTATAACATCGAAGTGGATTTGGTATGTACACATCAACCTTCACTTGCAGAAAGCCAACTTTGACCACTCTGGGTACTGTTGGCTTCTTGAAGGTGAGTATAATGGTGTTAGTTTCCTGCAGGTTGTTGTTACGTTTAATACGTAT
>JAECUM010018454.1:0-33588 GCA_016617855.1 Megalonaias nervosa | reverse complement strand
TATATATATATATATATATATATATATATATATATATATCGAATAAGATCTGGACATGTTATTTATGGATATAATGATAAAGTTTTCTATTCAGAGCCTTTAATATGTCATTCCAGCTGGTCAAGAAAGAAATTCTTTAATGATATTTTAAAAGAAGCAAGGGAACTTGAATTACGTTTCCTCAGTGGTAAGGAAATCCATACAATAGGTGCTGACACAGTAAAAGAACTTTTGTAATAATTGGTTTTCGACCACTGAATCTGGAGATCGTTGTTAGTCGTCGATCGGAGATTACGCCCAGTATTTGATGATCTTAGTTCAGTTAAGTTAGTGATGCAGTCTGGAGAAAGACCGTTCAAAGACTTATATGTCATGATTCCTTTAAAATAAAGAATACGTTTATTTTATAGGTAGCCATAGCAGACGTGAAAATAAAACATTCGAAGGAGTCCCAACAGGAAGTTTCAGTATTATTCTGGCCGCCCTTTTCAGGAGTCTATCAATTCTGGATAGATTATAATTGGGTGTGTATCCCCATATGGTACAGCCATAATCTATTAGTGGTAGTATATAGCCCAAAAAATAAAGTTCAAGTGAATGGGGAGATATAAATTTTTAAAGTAATTTTAACAGAGTTATTCTTTTGACTACCATTGCACATATGTGATCGATATGTGCATTCCAGCTGAGATGTTGATCAATGTAGATACCAATAAGTTTTTGATTTTTTTGACAATGTATACGTGTAAGCCATTTTGAGTTAGAAGTAAATCCATGTTAGTAGATAGACGCTGCTTTGTTCCAATTGTCATAGAGATATTAATATGCATATGATGACACCAAACTGATATATTGTTGAAGTCAATTTGAAGTTTATTTGTAATTACGTCTAGAGATTTACCAGATAAATGCACTGTAGAGTCGTCAGCGAAAAGATCTGTGTTAGAGTGCGCTGGATACAAGGCTAAGTCATTGATAAATAGTAGAAAAAGAAGAGGCCCTAATATAGATCGTAGAGGAACACCACTTAAGATATGACTTGGCTCGGAAGTATATTTATCCATGCAAACAACCTGGTGTCTGTTAGTGAGATACAGCGTGAACCAGGCAAATGAGTTTGAAGAAAACTTGTAGGCTGAAAGTTTTTGAATGAGCACCGAATGGTCAACCAAATCGAATGCTTTTTTAAAATCATTGAAGATTGCGCCAGTAAGTTCGTTTGATTCTGCTGCTAGTAGCCATTGGTCTATAAATTTTGTCAAAGTAGTCTGACATCAATGATTCGGTCGAAAACCTGATTGTGATTTATGGAGGAGTTGGTACTTATCAAGATATCTGAAAATATGCTTGCTGGCACGTTTTTCAATAATTTTTGAAAGTACAGATAGAACAGATATGGCTCGATAGTTGGATGGGTCATTCTTTTCATTTCTTTTATAAATTGCGAATACTTTTGCTAACTCAATGACTCTATGAATTTACAGGAAGTGATACTACAGTTAATTATTTCTTTCAACGACTCTGAGGAGTTTTGGGGTGAATTCCATCTAGACCAGCTGATTTGTTTGTGTCAAGTTTATCACGATTATCAAAGGTGTCATTTATTGTTATAAAGGGAATGTTGAAACTAACATGATCGGGTACCCTTTCATTCACGAATTTAGTAAGTTTGTCTAAATTAGGCTCTGTAAGATTAGACCTGTCTTGGGTTTTTGATATATTAGTAAAAAAAAAAAAAAAAAAGTGGTTCAGTTGCTTTGCAATATCGACCTCATTAGTATAACTAGTGCCATCAACTATAATTTCACATGGAGCTAGAGGTGCAAGTTTCTTTGAAGTTGGATTTCGCAAGTGATTCCAGATGGATCTGTTATCGGAGTTGGAGGTGATGGCTTCTTTGAAAAGGGAGCGCTTGCATTTTACAATGAGTGATTTGACTTTGTTCCGCCACAAACGATAGTTTGTAAAGTCTTTATATTTATGATAGTAATTTCGTTTGCGTTGTGCCTCTGCGATTTCATTGGTATACCATTCTGGTTGTTTTGATCGTTTAATTCTTTTGATGCGTATGGGGGCGTGTTTATTTAGGATGGTAGGAAAACAGTGGTTCCAGATAGACGTAATCTGGGTCTATGTTATGGAAAGTTATTGAGTAATATTTTGTGATAGTTCGGTGAGAAATTCATTTTCAGCAAAGTTTTTAAAACTTTTGTATTGCATATAGGAGTGTAAGTTGTTTTTCTTTGCACATATAGGATAGTGATCGCTAATAGGGAAACATGGTACGTTTATCTCGTAGAGATTGGTAGGATGGGTAGTGTAGATGTGGTCGATCAGGGTTGAAGTACAGGCTGTTACTCTTGCTGGAGCGCTTATTACCTGTGAAGGTCATGTAGTTGTATCATATGTAGCCATTTAGTGTTAGTATCAGAGAGGAAATCAATATTAAAGTCTCCCATGATAATTACTTCATTGTTGGAAGATAAAGCTGCCTCAAACTCATATTCTGATTGGTCAGTCCATGATGTCAGGAAGTTTGGAGGTCGGTATGCTGAGCAGATAGAGATAGATTGACTATTGAGGAAACTTAATTCGATCCATATTGATTCTCAGTAGAAATTTCAAAATATGTTCTTCTCTTTATGTTAAGTTATTTGAAACGTATATGACTATCCTTCCTCATATGCCTTGTAGTCGATCTCGTCTTTCCAAAGAAAAGTTGCTAATAGAGATCGCACAGTCGGGTACATTACAATCTAGAAACGTTTCGCATAGTCCAATTACTGCAAGGTTGGGTTAATTTTGTAACGTAATTCTTAGTCTTGTTATTATAGTATTCTACTACGATCACATTCATCTTCCTTTGGACACAATGGACACCACAATGCTAAATTGAAAAAGTATATAACTCGTAACAAAAGGGACGAGTGAATTTAAATTTGACAAAACATTATAATGGATACAACTAAACTACGTATTCTTTCCTAATGAACTTCTGATATAACCAATTCAATTTCTGCATTTGTTTAATACCAATAACCAAATTGATAGTGTCTTGGTCTATCAACTTTTATTTATTCCGTCTTAAATGTGCCAAAAGCTTTCTGTTTTTCCTTAAGTTTGCCATTTTGTTTGTTTATATACAAGTAGAAATGGTTGGCTTATCGTGTTGTCTGGTGGGTTTTCTGAGTTCGCACTTGATCTGGTGCCTTGTTGTCTTACCTCGGTTGGCCTAGATTAAATAAGGTAACCAAAACTCATTTTTCATGTCGTTCCTGTAGCGAAGGAGTAACAAAATATACTGTTGCTGTGTTTCTTATTCAGTTTATCATTCCGGAAGTGCGTATGCCCTTCCTGATTTGGTGAAGGTTTGCACCTAGGTTATAGTATTCTCACACCATCTCCAATGTTTGTACTTTCCTACCAATTTTTAACAGAAGAATGAAAGATATAAAAATACACAGAACTTAGTCAATTCATTCATTGATTTATAAGTTCTAACCTGATTCTCGCTAAGGGCGTACCAACATTGTCAACTTGTTCGCATTTCGAATCAATCGAATAAATCCAGAGTTTCTTTAGCAACACAGTCGCCAATATTTGCTTGGGCGACTTCAATGTTTTGAATCAACAGATGTCATATAGTTCTCTGTTTTGGAGTTACATCTCTTTGAACACATGCATTCAAGAGCTCCTCCTATTTGTTTGTTCAATTTGTTTTACAAATATTATAACTAGGCATTGCAAATATTGGACGCAGACGACAGTTTTTACTGAAAGAGACTATTATGGAAACCAGAAATGGATAGCGAGCAGTCTGTCTGATTGTTTACATCGGGAGCTTCCGTTTGCGTTGAAACTCCAATAAGTCGACAGTCTTGGGGACCCCTTGGCGGTTAGAAATTATAAATCAATGAAAAAATTACGTTTTGTGCATTTTTATATCCTTGATGCTTTTCGTTTTTAAAATGGGTGGGTACATACAAATGGGAGAGTGTGCGATTAGTTTCTGTCATATTTTTGGCCCTAGGATCATGCAAGTTTATACATGGATGCCTTGCGGTGAGGACGACAACCAACCATCCAACCCCAACTCAAAGCACTCGGACCTACAGTCGATATATCAAATGTTTTGTTTAAGTTTTACTACTACGTCAAACTCATTGCTAGCCGTACAGTTAATCATTATGTTGTTGATATTTATTTTTTTTTATCAAATACATGTAAGTAGGTCACAATAACTTATATTTCGATGGCTTTGGTTGAATTTGGCGTATAGATTAGTTTCTTGTGTAGTGCTGGCCTCAAAACTATTCACTTTTGTGTATAGATGAGTGGCGTTACATATGACATTCTACTGTCAAACGTAGGCCACCTTGGCTTACTCAGGTGTTGAAAGATGAGAGTGTCGTTGTAACAATAATTTGTAAGAGGTAAGGCAGTACATTTGTGTACCATTAACATTTTCTACTTTGATTCTGCCTTGTATTTGGGGTGGTGGTGTGGGGCGGGAGGAGACATTCGTGATAAACGCAATGACTAGTAAAAGTATCACTTGAATTATAGTCTAATTTCCAACCAGAAATGTGTTACTTTGGTCATTAACCAGTGACAAAGCATGCCATTCAAATATGCCTGTAGCAGCGACACCATCTGGTGATCTATATCCTAACAGCAGTTTTACCAGCAATAGTATGATTCATTACTTCTTTGGTTATGCATTTTATCGACGTGGCTATAAAACTACATCTGTCAATATCAACCACTCTGGGTATCGACCGTTCAGAATGGAAAGTGATGGCATACAGAGAACATGCTGAGCTGAGATTCCCCACCCTCACCTCTCCAAAAAAATACATCGCCATTGGATAATGCCAAGATACTAATCGATATGTTTCGGTTTTATTCTTTTGTTACGAATGTTTTTATTCATAAATGGGTATATGCTGTAAAAAACTTTTTACGGGAAAAGAAAAAATATATAATTTACGGACAAGTGTCTTTTATATACAGGTATCTTTTAAGGCAGGTTACACTGTCTTTTGTTCTGCCCACCTCTGCTTGGACAACTGTTACCCTTATTGTCAATAATTATTGAACGATATGAAAATAATTATCGGCTTAAACAAGAACATTGTTTGATTTCTATGTCTACGAAATATTAACCTGAATGGATTGAGACCTATTTACAATTTTGTTTTATTGAGCTGTGAAATATCATATTGAGCGAAGTTCATGTGGGCCAATATCTATATTTGGAAGCTGAATTAAACTGTGTTTATTTGTTTATTGCATGTTTTTATATGGATATAGCAACAGAAAATGTATATAAATACCCTGTCCTATGCGCATGGTTTTCATCCATATTCACATAATGTACATTAGTTACAATATATGGATTAATTAACGTATTAAATACAAGTATAAATACATATACTAATTAAGACTTCCTACGTGATAGTATGAAATGAAGAAAATGACAATCAAGGTGATAAGAGAGGGGACAGGAGCACATCATTGACATCGTCAGAATATTTCAGTATATTATACTGTCACATTTAGCTTCGTATGAATGGAGAAAATCATAAATACAGTTTTATTCCTCAGTGCTTACAAAAAAAAACCAAAACAGTCAGGTAGGCCTAAACTCCTATCCTTAATTATGGACATAGGTCAATCGGACAATACAAATTAAATTTACATAACATGTAATCATGGACAAAAACCGACATACGATACAAATTAATCCTACATAACAATATATATTTCCAAAAAGTTATATATGACAAAAGACTTGAAAGACTTGACTGGCTGTCGTAATAAAGTTTCTGCTAAAGTAGTGTGGACTAAAAGTGACATCTACAAAGTAATATCTTGTTACCTTTCCATTGAAAATTGTTAAATTGTTAATTGCCGAAACTCTTGTGCATTTCTACATTACATCAAAAATGATATATGATTCGTTCCGTTGACCATTTACAATACTATTACAGACATGAATTACCCAATGTATGTCTTAAGGTTTTATTATTATACAGGTACGAAAGAAACAATTAAAAAAGAAGATTCTATTCTATCGACGTGTATTAGCTCTAATAGAGTACCGTGTTTGAAAGTTCTGAAAATAGCACAGCCTATCACTGAAACCACATATCGGAGCATCACACGTGAACCACATCCTAGGATGCAAAAATTAAGCAAACAGGCATACACATAATTATGTGCCTTTCAGGGGGTCCTTGACAAAAAATTTTAGATTTTTATTTTGGGGTGTACCCTCAACATATCTGTTTGCATTTAATATTTCATCCGATATTTACAATAGTTGTCCACAGAAACTATTCACATGTTCTCAGTGAAATATACTGTGAAATAAACAAAACGTTATTTTTTCGACTTATGTTGAACAGATCTCAAATAAGGCAATTACGTCTTAAAACATGGCCATTCAAATTAACGAAATCTTCACAATTTGCGGAACACTTTCCGCATGTACGGTTAGACTGAAATTTTCACATCAATGAGTCAACTTGAGACGTAAATGCAAAAGGGTTGGGGGATTACCGAGTTAACTTTGTTTTTATTATCAATAGACAACTCTGTCTATTACTATAGTCATATTCAAGCCTTGACAGCGATAATGGGTGTGTAGCAACTTCGTTACATCTCCAACAGCCAGATTCAAAAGTTTAATGCGTGAATGCTAACTTTCAACAAAGCATCTGATCGAAGAATACGCCAAGTAGATTGTTTAAACAAAGTTGCATCAGCACGTTTCACTGAGAGTTTTATATTGATAACCAGATGCCAACTTTGCCTCTCTTTGCACGCAAAGTCACAGAACGTTCCCGAAAAAATACGCGGACTACATTAAATTGAGGATGAACTTCAAATGAAAATGGATATGAGGCACTTGCAGACTAAATTTCAACATTATTCGTCATATTTTGCTCTAGTAACCTTATTCAAAATAATATTTTAATGAATAGCTTGACCTCTCTAATAATTCATACTTGTATATTATGTGTGCAGCCTTTGTTTCCCAAAAACTTGTAAAATGCTCTGACTGTGGCATAGGGTGAGAGCAGTGTAGGCTAAATATTACCTATGATATTCAAACTAAATCTGATAGACGTCATATCATATCACTCAAACAAAAAATGCCATCCATGTTTTAAATTGTCGTAATTGGTGAATCAGGCAGCCGTAATGCAAACAAAATCGAACCAATCATATAACTTCCCATTGCAATTGTAAACAAACGAGCTACAGGACCAGCATCTGGCGTAAATGAAATTTTAATCGGCAGCTAAGTCGTACATTTTTACACCGGCTGTATCTATAACATTAAGGATATCTAATTTATGTTTCATTATTTTACTCTACGCACGTGCGTGTAGCAATAACATTTTAGCGACCATCTCACTCTTACAACGGAAATTGTTCTTATCGTCACGATATTTCTGTACCGGCTTCCAGGAAATATTTTGCAGGAGATCTACATTTAATATGGCAGATATCTGCGGAAAATGGGAGCTTACCACCTGTGACCAGTTTGATGAATACATGGCTGCAATAGGTAAGCCTCTATCATTAATTGTACATCTAGCTACGTATAGTATTATTAGTAATTTAAGTAGCTTGTCTCAATGAACCTCATAGTCTTAACACAAATTCGTATGAATATTAGCGACAGTATGAGAATAAATTATGTTAGGAGTAAAGTAACAGTACCACGGTTGTTTATTGATAAAACTAACGGTTTCGTATCTATAAAGATCCATTTGTTATAAAGATGTATTAGTTATAGCGAGAGATTTTCATTTCTGTGTGTCCGCCATGCTCCATTAAAATCACTCCACCATTATTGTCAGATCATTACAAAGCAACAAAGATACATAAAAAATGTATTGTCATCATTGTCATCATCGCTGTCGTCGTTATCGTCATAAGAAATAGTTTTACGTGTGTTGTCATTTTTGTCATCGTTAATGTCGTCGTCCCGCGCATATTGTCTATCTTCTCATCATCTTTGTTGTTGCTGTTGCTTTCACAGTTGGCAGAAAACCTGTTCCTCTCCAGGACTCCATCGTTAGGAAAGCAAAACTTTAATACTTAGTGAAACCATATAAATAAACACTGACAGTGAAAGGTTACTTACAATGTGCGTTCGCATATGCAAGTATTATATTCTTAAATGAAGAAGGGCTGCCTGAAATATCAGTTTGCAATAATAACATGGACTTATTCACAACCTGACACGTCGACAAATGTTGGTGTTGCATGTATGTATGTATGTATGTATGTATGTATGTATGTATGTATGTATGTATGTATGCACACAATCATACATAATTTAATGTGTCGAATTTTGAAGAAGTACTGGATCTTAAAGTTGAATAAATTGTGCATTAAAATTTTATCATAATCAAGCCAGAAAAGACTTTGAGAAAGTTCACTTTGATATTTCCCTTATTTCATCTCTGAAACATAAAAGGGCCTACGTTTAAGCTTCAGCGGAATTGACCCAGTCATCGTAACGGTATCTTGGCAGAGAGTACATTAGAATTACCGACCGTATCGGTTGTAAAGGGCCGCATGTCAAACAATTGATCTTCAAAGGAAAGCTAATTGCATCATATTCTAGGCTGTCAGAAACGGATGAAAGACATGATTATTTTGGGGAAAATTTATAAACAGTTGCTTTCGATTGGTCAGTTAAAATTAAGGGGTATACTTTAGAAATAATGGAGAATTTAAGGTAGCGACTTGTTCAAAATTCTTTAGTCAGAAATCTTGCTTGAGAGAAGTCAGGTTGACTCCGGGGGAAACCCTAAACAAGAGTTTTCCCTCGTTAAAAAAGTAGAGAGGCCAGATAGCTGTCTTGAAAGGAAAAGACAGGCTATAGTGTTAGGATGCACGGTTTGTGTGGAAAAGAAACAGCATTAAGGGAACAGCTTTCTATATTCCTCCCGAGAAACCGATGAGGACAGTCCAAGAGAGAAGTACGCAAATAGAGAGTTCGGAATAGAAGGGTCAAGAGAAAGGACCAAGCATACATGCTAGACGTGGAATACACAAAGTCAAGAGAGAACGACGCCAGGTGGTGCAAGTCGGGCGTGGACATTGTACTCTTTTCACCACTCGTTACTATGATGAACGAATCCGTAAATTGAACACTGCTATTAATGTAAATCTGTTGGATTGAAATTGCAATTTTAGCTTATGTATTAATTAATTAAATTTATTTTATTTTATTGTTTAAGGGGGCTCGTATTTGTTTATTTCTTCTCAATAGTCTTGCTTAGTTCTCTGTCAATGTTCTACCTATCTGTTCACACTGTGCAATAACATCGAAGGAGGTCATCCTCTAGATAACGATCGCCAAATCAATTAACAGAGGGGCGGGGCGTCTCCACGACGTCCCACGTCGCTCATCTCTCATTACCGTTATATATATATATATACATATATATATATATATATATATATATATATATATATATATATATATATATATATATATATATATATATATATATATATATATATATAATTAACTGTACGTCTTTGTATCCCTTAGGGTACTTCTATTGAAACTCAAAACCACTTCTTAGCCTGATTCTTAATATCCATTTTATAAATGCCATTTTGTATTCACGTTTTCGTATGTTGTTCATACGCTTGGAAACTGCACTTATAACTGAATGTCGGCTTTCAAAATATCTGCCCTCATCAAATCTTTGATAAGGGGATTCTCTTGTCGCTAAATCATGGTTGTATAGAGGATGTGGGAGAGTTTGAATGTTTCGCTTCTTCGGTAAGTCTGTCACAATGGTAGATTTATGCACCTGTGCATTGTAATGGAATAGATGGATACCTCGTGTCCACAGCAGTCGCTTTTGTCTCACTAATCGCAGTCAACGGCCTTCCAGGATATGTCATCTTCCATAGGTTCGCGACCACCTTAAAATAATGAAATCACCTCAAAATTGATGATATGACAGAGAATTACATCTGTAATCTTTATCCAAGTCTACCATGATTTCAGTCAGAGAGTACTCTACTAGCATCCGAATTTTACACCAAGCATTTTGCTCAGTAGCAGAATTGTTTCTTCTCCGACGACATGTTTACGTCACTGTCGTTTACATCTATTAAATTATACGCACATATTTGCACGTGACCGGCGTGCTGTACGTGCAGCTGATTGCAGTTTAGATGATATTATTGTGACTATCGGTTCCCATTAAATGCATTGACAGGTTCAGAGATACAATTAAAGTTCGAACAAAATATTAAGAACTTTTCCAATACGTCCCTGTACAAAACTCCTTTCATTTGTTAAGACTCTATTGTCACAAACTGAGTAAGAGAAAGAAGCAAAATCCAGCAAGTTTTTTAAAACATAACAAAGAATTTAATTATTACGAGGAACTTACAGTACTATGATTTGAGTCTTGAATAATCCTAATAAAATGTTATGAAAGCCCTAACCAATGAAAAATTCTGCATACATTTCAAAATCGGAAATATACTAATCGGCTAAGAATCGTGACGTTGTCAAGATGGCGTCGTCCAGAACTCCTTCGAATAATTCACAACAGTTACAGGATAGTCCAATCATGAGCACTTTCTATTCCCAACGAACAGTCCAAGAAAAGATTTTTTTCCTCTTGAATAATACCTAAGTACAACATAAAACACGTCTGTAAACTTGCAACAGGAATATGAGAATGATTCCAAAATCGGAATGAATCTGATTGTTCAGTTCTCTCGTTTTATAACGTAATATTACGACTCTTATTTCACAATATACCCCATGTGACATATTAGACTATTTATTTTGTGTCCAACTTGCCTATTCTTGTGACCTAGTCCATCCAATGGGAAGTTACTGAATTCTTCTAGAAAAGTCGAGACAAGAAATAATATAATTTCTATTATTGCTGTCATACCTAACATGGCCCAAGGACAAGAAATAGTATAATTTCTATTAGTGCTGTCCAAGGACAAGAAATAATATAATTTCTAGTATTGCTGTCACACCTACCATGGCCCAAGGACAAAAAATAATAACACGCGTCTTGTAATGTTGAGCCGACAACCAATGGCTATATGGCTTTATTGTCATCCAATTGTTTTAACACAAATTTTGATAGTGTTTTTAAATTGTTTTATTCTCTATTTTCTGTTATCTGCAGTCAGATATTAACCATGATCGAAAGCAACTTATTATTCAGGCATGAAATGCAGACCGTTGTTTATGTTTCTTTAACTATGTTTAGGAACTGGTCCTGGCTTTTTACCATTTTTACCAAATATTTGACGGGCATAGAAGTATAGGCCATACTTTTACTGATATTTAGCTTGCTAAAGACATTTTTTAATTCTCGGTCATACATTCAGATTTTGATTTGGCTAATTGGAGGTAGATAGATAGATTTTTATGTGACTGTAAAGATACCTTACTTCATTCTTTCTGAGAGTTACCGTGACGCTCTTGTTTGTGTTATGCCATTTTTTCTTGAAGTAATTCGTGACGTGACAACTTACACGATCAAATTTTCGTAGTTTCGATATAAATTATGGAGTCTCTTTGAATGACACCATCAGAACTTAGAATTTGATTAAACGTTAGTATGTGCTCATTTAAATGTCAACCCGTGTTCATTTTATACGGCAGAAACAGGGTGTAAAATGTGCTTTTTCAGGAAATTCACATTTTTTCCTTAAGGTTACGTTGCTTATTTCTATTTATCTTTGTAATAAAATTGTTTTGTTTATTTTAATTTTATTGTTACTCAAACATTTGAATGTATGAACATGCATAGCATCATCGTGTGCAAGTCAGTCCAACTATCAACTATATCTATTTGGAACAACTCGGTTAAATATTTAAACAATAGGATTTGTATTGTTCTCAATAGCAGAAATTGTTATATGGTGGACATTTTTCTTCTTTTGGTATTTTATAAATGGTTTGTTTCTGGCTTCTTTTTTTAAAGAGATATCTTTTTAATTAATTATCCATAGGTACTATATCACATTTCGACAACTGCGACACGAAAAATGGCGATGAAGTTCATACACAGCTAACGCTAGATATGAACGACGAATATCATTGTCAGGGAGAAATTTGTATGCACGATAATTATGCTTCCACCCTGTCATACAAAGTATGTCTTAGATGACATCACTGAACAAGCTTCATGATGATGTACAACGAGAGAACATTTCTGACTCTTTGAAAGACAACTACGACGTTACATCTTAAGGATTTAGTGTATAAAATATTTTATCATTATCTTTAACGCTTATGCCTTTTAAAGAAATTTATAATCTTTGCCTTTTGTATTTTACCTTGTAGAACTAAATGTTTACGCTTCTGTAAAAGTGCTTATCATCCTAAAGCTTTCTTGGCAATTATTTGATCTTTATACTTTTTAGAAACTAACTTTTAGTCAGCACTATATAGCCAGTATTGTGCTGACCTGCCGTTAAACCCGTTATATATGATACATACATACGATTATTGTAAAAGTATCCTAAACACACTCAATGAATGTGTGAAATATATTCAGTTGTTCTCTATACGCTCTGTTCTGAACCTGCTTTCAAAAAGCATTGTGAGAAGGACCAATCCTTGCTTAATTTGTATATGTAAAGGTTTAATAAATATTTGTAACTTAATAACTCTAAAATGACGTTGTGCTCTATTCAGTTTAAATACACTCAATAGATTGTTTAAGTATGCTTATCTATTTTTAAATGTATTCTTGCCGCGTGCAAAATAAATTTTATTAACAAACAATTGTTGTTTGAATATTTTACCGTTTATTCTTTGAAAAATGCAGAAGATAGGTTTTTAAGCAATACGAGTCTGTCTGTCAGACGTCTCTGTAACAACATGATTCTGTCTGACAGACATCTTTATTCAACACGAGTCTGTCTGACGGACGTTTTTTTATTCAATACGAGTCTGTCTGTCAGACATCTTTGTAACAACACGACTCTCTCTCTCTGACAGACGTCTTTATTCGACACGAGTATGTCTGACGGACATTTTTATTCAACACGAGTGTGTCTGACAGATGTCACAAATTAAGTAAGTAACTTCCTATTATAAATACTTCAGACTGGTATATTCATCAAGTGGTGCTTGACATAAATGCCATAACCTTTGTCTGAAACTGAACCAGTCTCAAAGGTATTATGATGAGTCAACTCAATCTGTTTAGGCTTGGAATGCTATCCATATGCATAATTGTTTTAATATTTGTTAATATTAAGATCTTCCATATGGAGCTGAAATTTGAGGCTTTAATTTGTAATACGTCTGATACAGAGTGCATGCATGCTCTAAACATACTGAAATTAACGAAATGTGCTGCAAGCAGCTTCGCTATAGGTGAATTAGGTCGAAACAGTTTTAAATCAGTCTATATATTACGAAGCCCATACAATATTGATCGAAAATAATCAACGTATCTGACAATATACTGCCTAGAACCTATTCCGAAATGCAACTTCGGTGGTTGTATGCATCCTACTGTAAAAATTGTTAGTTTATTATATCAATCATCTACTAATTTCCTGACGGTTTGGAACAACTTGACAAACAAAGATATATTGATATTGACAGACAATGATGTTTTGATACTTACATACAAGGATGTATTGATACTGACAGACAATGATGTATTGATACTGACATACAAAAGACATACTGATACTGACATACAAGGATGTATTAATTCTGACATACAAAGATATATAGATATTGACAGAGAAAGATGTGATATTGACATGCAAGGATATATTGATATTGACAGATAATGATGTATTGATACTGACATACAAAGATATACTGATGCTGACATACAAGGATGTATTGATTCTGACATATAAAGATATATAGATATTGACAGACAATGATGTGATACTGACATACAAAGATATATTGATATTGGCAGACAAAGATGTATTGATACTGACATACAAGGATTTATTGATATTGACAGACAATGATTTATTGAGTCTGAGATTAAAAGATGTATGGATTGATATTGACAGACAATGATGTGACATTGAGATACAAAGATATATTGATGGTGACAGACAAAGATGTATTGATACTGAAATACAAAGACATACTGATATTGACAGACAACGATGTGATACTGACATACAACGATATACTGATACTGACATACAAGGATGTACTGATAGTGACATACAGAGATATATTGACTGACATACAAGGATGTGTTGATACTGACATACAAGGATGTGTTGATACTGTCATACAGAGATATATTGATACTGACATACAAAGATGTATTGATCCTGACATACAAGGATTTATTGATATTGATACACAACGATTTATTGAGTCTGACATCAATACAGAGATGTATTGATATTGACATACAAACATGTATTGATATTGACATACAAAGATATATTGATATTGACTTACAAATATGTATTGGCACTTTTACACAAAGTTTTATTGATAATGGCATTAAAAGATGTATTGATACTGACATGCCAGTATGTATTCATACTGACATACAAAGATGTAATCACACAGACATATAATATGAAATACAAAAATCAATGAATTAGATCGATTCAGAGTATACAAATTATTTAGGTTAGACTTTATCTAGTAATCATAAAGAGATATTATAGAAACTCCACTATACTTTAACTTATTTTTCACTCATAATAGCAGCTGTCTGAACGTTAGGGTCGATATGAGTGGATACGGTCATACTTCATATCATGAAAATTATGCATATATTATCACATAGTCGGTACACTTTGCCTACAGTGTGAGCAGTTTCATATTTTTGATATTATACATGTGAACATATCACTTTATGTCATTCTGATTGGTCCAAATAAACCCATGAAATTATTGTGCAGTATTCTCTTTACTGATTGGTTGCGATCATGGGAAAACTTTTTAACCCCGCCTTCTGGAATTGTTTGTTTTCATTGAACATTTTTGGCCGCCATTTTTTGATTCGACTCGCGAAAGAGAATTGGGAAATAAACGGTCTCGTCTGTTTCAATATTTACCAATTTACCCACACAGGGGTTTGTTATGTCGTGTATAACATATCATAACATGAAAAATGGCAAAACCCCCAAGACAAGAACAATAACAACAAGTAAAACTACCGGTATTGCTTAGATGATAACGAGGGTGGGGGTGAGGATGGATGGGTGGTATGTCTGTAGCATGGAATCCACCGTATAAACAAGATTGGTTTAAATGTGAACTTACTGAAGTAAATAAACTCACCTTTATTCACAGAAGAATGTAATCATAAACCGGTCTCCCCAACTGACAGAGATTTTTCCAACCACAGCATCTTTACGCGGTAAATATGTGATGCAAGTCCGACTCAGAATGAGATTTGTTTACGTCTTCTGTACAATCTAATGTTCCAAATCAAATACTGCAAATATCCGGTCACAAATACATTACAGTAAATATGTGTATTTCTGCATCCAGTAATCTTTTCGCAAAAATATCGCAACAATGTAGTGTTTAGTTGTGATGTAGAATTTCAACGTAAACACTGTCACTGTTTTGTGTAGGCGAACTCAAACCGGTACTGTGCAGCTTATCAAAAAATGGGACATCACACGCATTGGACATTTTGTATTGACAAATGTTTTCCATTGTAAAATGTTCTGTTTATTTGGATGGACGCTTTTTCTTTGATTTATAGTTATCAAAAATGTATAATATACTTTTACTATTTCAACCTTGTTTTGGACTATTTTTTACGCACAACAAATGAAAGGTACAGCTTCTGTCAGAATGAACAAAATTATTTGTTCTTCATTTTATGTAAATAATTTCTACTGAAATAAAACTATGTGATTAAAAGAATTTCAAATGGGTAATGATCTAATATTAAATTTATGAAACTCGTTAAATAATGTCCAGCTTTTGCTCGCCAAGGCTCGCAAAATCTGGAAATTATTCAACTCGTTTCATATATTCAATACTAAATCGTTACCCATTTGAGATCCTCTATGTATGAAAGCAATACTGAAACGGAATCTAATTTTGATGTGAATGTAGAGCCTTTACAAAAATATCTTTATGTACACATTTCGGACGAGAAATTACCCGCTCCACAAAGTAGAAGTGCATTGAGCCCAATATGTCTTTTTTATTTTATTATACACACTTAAACAGAGAAAGGAACCACGCGAATATTGTATTGCTAAAAAGTTTATTATGTGTTAATGTTAGATGTGTTATATAATTTGGGTTGTTGGCCTCCATGGCCTCAATAATGACAATATGAATATGATGAGAGTCTATTGTAATAGAAATCAAGTTGCACTTGTCCGTTTAGCAAAATCAAAACTCAAACTACGCAGTGAATGTCAAATCAAACTGTTTTAAATACCAGAGTAACATAAAAGTAAACATTCCATTTTGTGACAGCTATGTAACATGCATGCTGTCAAAAGTGACTTTCCCAGATTGCTCTCGTGAATCCCTTACCATTTGAAGGTCATTGTTGTAATTACTCTATTTTTAATACGACAATGCCTCGATATGCTTCTCTTTGATTAATGAAAACATAAAAAGTACCGATAAATTTCATGATGCTGTTATGTACGACTGGGGGGAGGGGTGTGTGTTATGTTTTGTGTTGTTTTTCTTGTTTGTTTGGTTATTTGTTTGGAGTGTGGGTGTTGTTTTAATTCGGAATTGTAACGTGCCCCCTACGGTATTATTTCAAACACCGGAGAAGGTGGACAATTAAAATTTAAATAGCTCCGAGCCCCCAGTCAGCAATGCCGACGGTCAAGGTGTATAAATAACTCAAGGTGAAAGGAATAACAATTTAATAAAATATATCAAATGTATTACACAATTTCATCGACAAATTTCTCAATCGCAATTTCTTTCGAACAAATACAAACAATGACATATATACAGTTGCCAATTACTATCATCTTATGAAATTAAAGTCTTAAGTGAAGTGTTTCCCTTCAGTGTTATCTCTGTTACTCATTTTTCCGCCTCTTGTTCTCTTCTGGTACTTCCGGTACCCTTGACTACGTGCTCTCCTGGCACTTCCGGATCCCTCCTTCTGACACTTCTGGTACTCTCTCTTTATCACGTGCTTCTTCCGGCACTGAGATTCCACACAAACTGCGACGTCACAATAGACCTCCACGTGCTCTCAACGTGTCTCCCCTCTCTCCTATCCTCGGGTGTCGCCTCTCACACCCACATGGAAAGCTTCCTCAAGAAGCCTTTGTTCGCAATCCAAACTTACAATTTCGCTAGAATTCCTTCCCGCCTTTTAACGAGCGCACAACTTCGGCACTCGGAGTGCTGTCTAATGCCTCTATACTGCTCTACGATCCACCGTTGGCGACGTTCAAACATGTATTAACGGAGAAATTGCTTATTGAGACTCCGCCCTAGATTTGAATCTCTCTGTTTTGGCTGGATACGGTCGGATCTCTTTCAAAACTGCCCTGTGGTAATGTATCACTTACCTGCGACTCTTGGGTTTCCGGTCCCCAAAAGCCCGAACTTGTTGCGTCACTGACTAATTGCAAAACAAACAGAGGCCACTACCCAATGGTAGAATTCCCTTTGAATTTAATCTCAAAAGGGTCGTTGCGCAATGGTTAAACAAAAGACAGGCAGTTTCTTTGTGTCTGGAATCGGTCTGAAGTCGTAATCTTACATAATACGTATTGACATTATTCCAGGTGCTCTTACTACGAATTAACTATCAGAAGATATGTGTATACATGAAGAACGAGGCATTAGCAAATTTTCCCCACAACGTGACAAGAATACTGCATGCAAATCTTTACAGTATACCAAAAGGTTTGCTAAGTCAGTGATATGAAACTGATTGTTTTCCCCAATATGGCATAAAAACACAACAATTACCAGATACAACTTTAGTGAATTAATAAATGTTGAGTGAAAATCAAACATTGCCAACAGAAATAGTAATCTATCGACACCATTGCAAACAATACTTTTATCACAATATTTGTGATGTATTCAAAATCAATATTCTTCACTCCGTTAACGATATATATCAAACGAAGACTGTTTTACTTTATAATAGTTTTATTTTAAATACCCTACATGTTGTTCTTTTATTGGGTTTAGCGCCATTTTTCAGCACATGATAGGCCGTAGTTGGTGGCCGCTATATCTGGTGGAGGAAGAACCCGGACAAAATGCAGGGAAGAACTACAAACCCACGGGAAGCTACTGGCGAGCTTTCTCACATGTCTACGTTGGCCGAGCCTGAGACTCGAACCCACGCGGACAGAAGTGAGATGTCGGTGATTTGTTGAGACGAGCGCTTTAAACCAATTAGCCATGTACATAAAAGAGGTCAGAGAAAGTTCTGCAGCTGTTTTCGAAGAAGAAAGTAGTGGTATTCTATGTTAGAAACACGACTAACTTCAGATCAGACTGAGCAACAATTACACAGTATATAATGACAGTTACAATGAGAAATCACACACTGAAATATGATTAACGTGTCGAAAAGTTTACGTAATGAAATTTTAAAAAATTAATTTATAACCGCGTACCTTTGCGCCATTGTGGCAGACAATTGGCTCCCCGTCTACATCTAACTTGCAAGTAAAACGAAAATTTTCCTAGAATAGAGCTATAGCTGAACCACCTGAAATCTAATGCACAATATTATTCAGTTTAACTGTTCAACTCAGGGTAACCACATGTAGGCCAATATTGTCTCGTTCGATTTACAATATAAACTTATGAAGTGTAGCACATCCATATGGAAAGAAAGTTTTCGTTTTGGAAGTAAATGATAAAATTTCACATATCGTCGTAAAGATTTTTTTATTACCCCCTCTTCCTTCTTGGACATGTGATTGCATTGTTTAATGGCGTTGGTAATGTATTGGCAGATTGGCTTGTACCTTTGGAAGATACTAAGATGGAATATTAATATATTCTATGTTAGGGTTTGGACCGAGACAAGGAAATTCCAGTCAAGGAGTTATATTTTTATCTCCCCACAAGGCATAGGCGAGTGAGACAAATAATGTAACCCCCCGACATGGATTTCCTTTTTTGGTGCATACACCGATATACACTAAGTACACTAGTTTTACGCATGAGGAAAGAGAAACATAATATAATTTAATATTATTACTTTATTATCACATTTAATCAATGAATGTCATATGAAATTGACAATAAATAATTAACATCGTTTATACGGTTAAGTTTTAACTTTCATCAGTTCTAATTAGAACAATGTTCTATGGTTGGAAACAGTACCATACTGTACAGCAGGCCGACAATATGAATATGCCTACAGGTACAGTTCTAAGGAAGTATTTAAAACTAAGAAGGTACTTTTAGCTTCATTTAATAGTAAAAACTTACTGAGTTAAGCTTACAGATAGGATGCATTTCACTGTTTCTAGCATAATACCAAATAGCTCGACTTCGTGTGCGTGTCTCTCTCAAAATGTTTTCTATGATGTGTTCTCAAAGCTGGAGAGACTTTAAGTTGCTATATGAGTTTTTTTGTGTTATATAGCTGTTGTTGTTGTTGTTGTTGTTTTTGTCTGAGTTTAGAACAACTCCGTCAGGCATTGTAGAGGACAACACGAGTTTCTTCTTTTTAAAGTAGTTCCTAGAGCGTAGACACCATGACTGAGACGACCTGACTGAGACAACCAGACTGAGATAGGAAAAGTAAGGTAGCAAAAAACTTGATTTCTCTGTCGCATGGGTGACAATGGCGTCACTGGATCTTTTCCTAATACAGCTATTTGACAAGTTTGTGTCTTACGTCACTTTTTCCGTGAACTGTGACGTAGGACTCAACTCCAGATCCTATAACGATTTTAACGTGTGTATTACATTACTGTTTTTAACTGATGTAGTCTACGCAATAAATTTATACCGGAGTTTGAATCACGACTATTTTTTTCAGTAATCTCGAGCTATTTATAGACCAAGCACCATTAGCATTGTGTTGCCCAATACTACTAGGGTGAATATCCATTTTATGACCCTAGTCTTACTGCGCCAGTCAACACTGTCTTTTATTTTTATTTTAGCTATGTTCTAACCATATACCAGTATGTTACTGTGAACATTTTTGAAGTTGTAACCACATACCAGTATGATACTGTGAATATTTTTGATGTTGCAACCACATACCAACATGTTACTGTAAACATTTGACACAGCACCAGTGTGTTAGAAAATTTGATCTTATAAATCTGATGTGTTGTACCACTATACGAATGGGTCAGTGCAAACGAAAAATTATACTAGCTGGAATATCCGACCTAAATTACTATGATCCGGCTATAATTCAACTTTAGTCGCTACCCATTACTGATTATTATTTTATTTTATTAATTCACCACGTTCTCTGAAAACTTTCTTTCCAAAATACTAACGTTGTATTAGCTGCTAAATTATGCATTTCTACACATTTCTTTGCCAAGATCTAATGCATTATTTATACTACCTCGAAAGAATGGTATGCTTGTGGTCGCCAGTGTCTTCAAGATGAAATTCCTCAGCACAATAACAAGCTTAGAATGTTGAATCGTCAAATATATAGTTTATAGAAGAGAATCGCCATCTGATAATTTCGATTGACATTGTTGATTTTGGCGATCGCTAAAGCCAGCGTGTAGATTACTCCAATAATCAGAATGCTGTGCACAACAATACTAGATGCCGACATTGATGAGCAGTTATATTTTTTTTTTTTTTTTTTATTTGTTCCACCTTAGAATGTCCTAAATATAAGACATTAAGTTCTTCTATAAGAATGGGCGTTTGTTAACTGTTAGAGTATATAACATTTCTAAACTGATATATTTATATAGTTAATGATCCACGCAGTTCTAAATCATTTAGCAATTTATAGGGTGGTGTGCATTTTCTTGTACTACTCTATTTTGAGTAATATACCTTAGTAAGGATCACTGCATCGGAAAGCAAATAGGTACCCTTTCACCAATAACCCATAAAATAATAGATGAACGCATATTTAAAATTCATCAGATTTACGCAGCTTAACGAACATAGACTACTCTTTAAAACTTAATGAAGAAAAGAGAATGTTGATGAGATGATTATTTTTTAATATGACAAATTTATTGAGATTATACAGGGTCTGCGAGAGAAAGCCTGCGCGACCGATTAACGGTATGTCGTTAGCAGATAAACATTTCCAAAGCTCTCTTATACATGTCGTTGACTTTGTCATATTTCTTTCACAGGACTATTGATGTAATTCTGAAAATTGTAGAAGAATGGTGCCATTTTATATCCCACCTCTGACCGCTCCGGTGGCCTAAGTGGTTAGAGCGTCCGCCTCAGATGCGGGAGGTGGCGGGTTCGAACCAAAGACTCACAAAAATGGTACTAGCCGCTGCCTCGCTTAGTGTTCAGCATTAGGAGGTTAATATTAGGACTGGTAGGCCTGGTGTCAGGGTAATGTGACTTGGTGGGACATCATGCTACATGTCTGCGGCATGATCCCCCATTGATAGACAACACAATCAACCGCCACACTGCCGACATAGTAGCGATATGACTGGAAATTGTTAAAGTACGTTAAAAATCCAAATCTCTCTCTCTCTCTCTCTCACACACACACACACACACACACACACACACACACACACACACATCCAATCTCTCCCAGATTTCAAAGCGCTACGAGACACCATGACGTCATTGTGCAGTAAGCGTAAAATTTACAAACTGGCTAAGTTTAACAGCGGAATGCATTTTGCTTTGCATGCTTTATTTTTTTAAAAGAAGACCAAAAGGCCAAATACAAAATCAAAAAATACTTGCAAATTTCATAGTTGCTTTAAATTGTTATAATATTTCTATAAATACGGCTCAGATTCTCCTTCTCCTCTACAGATGATGTAATCATATCGATATAATGGACAATATGGTTCCAGATACTTTCCAATGGGTTATTTGTGTTGGTTTTGGGCTGGGGGTTTGTTTGTTTTTAATAAAACTAATTATGCTCTCTCTCTCTCTCTCTCTCTCTCTCTCTCTCTCTCTCTCTCTCTCTCTCTCATGAACATTAAAAATTAACTGACAAAGGAAATGAGATTTGATGTGAAATGTTATCTATTCGGGTTTGAACTTTACTTTAAACTGTCTAGGCTCACCACACTAAACTTCTAAAGGGAGACAGAAATTATGAAAAAAAAACTTCCGTGTAAAATCCCACTGAATATTTTGTATGTCTTGACAAGGTCACCACTGCAGTACTTAAACTTCATTAAAAAAATTTAAACAGATTTGTACAAGTCAAATAATCATCTCGTCACTTTACTGAAGCTCGTTAATCACGAATAACCTTGTTTGGGTTTACTAATAAAATTACATAGGGCTTTTCCTATTGTAAAATAAGAAACCATTTTCTCTTTTTTTTCTGATATAGTCGCTCTAACATGATGGAATTACTATCGTAAATTGTTTCATATGCTACTAAATATATTGATAACTGTAATGTGTCGAACTTTGAATAAGTATTGAACTTTACAATTGAATACATTGTGCATTAAAATTTTATTACATTAAGCCAGCAAGGTCTTTGTGAGGGTCACTTCGACCTTTTCTTCCATGTCAGTTGTTAAACGTGAAAGGCCAGTATCTACGGCTCATTTAGAATTGATCCGGGCATCGCAACGCTGTCCTGGGAAAGTAAACATTAAAGTTGCCGACCATAACCGCTTGATAGGAACCCCATGTCAATAGTCATTTTCAAAGGGAAGTTGGTATGCATCGTATTTCTCAGATTCTAGGCTGTCAAAATCTGACGAAAGAAATAATTATCTTGGAGAGAAATTAGGAACCGCTGATTACGATTGGTCAGTTTAAATTGAGGCGTACACCTTGGAAGTAATGGGAATTTAAAGTTACGACCTTGGTCGAATTTCTTTAGTCCGAGATTTCCTGCGAGAGGACAAGGCTCAATTGGCTCCGGGAATAACTAAAGAATAGTGCTTTCCTCGTTAAAACAAGAAAAAGGGACCATTTGTCTAAAGGGGGCTCCTATTGTATTATTTCTTCTCAATAGTCTTGCTCAGTTCTCTGTTGATGTTATATCTATCCACCCACACCGGGCAATAAAATCGAGGGAGGTCATCCTCTAGATAACGACAGCCAAATCTAATTAAACATCCCTCTTTACCAAGAGGGACAACGTTACAGTAACTCCAGGGTTTTAAAATAATTTGTTCTCTTTTGACAGTTTTTGGCTTAAATAGTGGAAATATTATATTCATATATGAATTAATCAGCAGCACCTAAACCTTTATCTCTTCTTTCTTTTTATTTCTGTCTTCCTAGTGCTGCCATGAAAATGTTTAGATTTTATCTCCTGATATATTGAAATAATATTCTGATAGATATTTTATGAAAAGTGTTTTGTTTACATAATATATTATAGGGTGAAAATACAAATTTACTGACGCCGTAATCAGTTAAGCGAAATCTCCAATCTCTTTTTGGAATATTTGAACACCATGTCTCACACTGTGATTGGCTTAACCGTCCGGCTGTGTTATCCTCATAAACAATAGAATGTTATTGTTGCTGATTACAATAACTATTGCAAGATGGAACCAGTTATGGTCCTGTATTCAGATCCGTAACCATAACCATATCCAGATGCTCTCTCTGACTTATTTCAATCACAGCTATAGTGGTAATCAGTGGTCAGTGTTTGTCGTGTTGGAAAAAGACAGGATGCGCTGACTTTAATCATTTATTAAGTATTCATGTTCTTCAGAGTGTCATTTGCTCTGATCCATATGTTTTGGAATATCCTAGAGAATAGTCATAACTGCTGTTTCGACCACGTTTTTAATATGCCATCGAGAGAAAGTGAGTTGCATCACCTTTATGTGTTTCAGTAAACTTCATTTCTGATCCCCTTGCTGCACACTGAAGTAGTACTTTTCTTCGTCTTAAGAAATATTGCGAGTAATCAATGATATTCATATTATTCAAATATCGCTTCATCAACTGAGAGGTCGTGTTAATGGCTTTGATGATTAGATTCATGGGTCAGGCCTTAATTTGCATTTCTAATGTGCTGTTGACAATTAGAGTAATGGGTAATTGTTGATTGTCCAAACAACCGCTATTAGTCTCTGACGGTTCTGCATACATCTCGAAGTACATGCAGTTTCTTGTTTATTTGAAGTACCACGAGACAAGAAATCAATCAGTTCTAGATCGTGTTAAACGAATCTGCTTTCAACAACTTGGTCCCTTAAGTGGTTTTCACTCTCTGCAGCTCATATATTTAACCTAAGAAACGACGAAGGGGGCATCGTCCTAAATACGTCCCATTCTTGCCAGTCAGAACCGCTTTGTTGAGTCACCGATAAATCCAAACCGCTTGTGGTCTCGATGATTAATGATTTCTCTGAGACTCGTTAATATTATCTCCATCGTAACAGTGCTGAAATTTCACATTTTCATTATTTGAAATATGGTACATACGTATGTATTTTTTACTATTCAGTTTTGTTATCAATTTGGTTTAGTTTTCTGGAAAGAATAAAATATTAAGTATCATCAAAAACATGACGGGAAGTCGGCGGTAAAATTGTTTAAAGATTTAAAAAAGTCAGGATTTGAAAGTCATCAATCACCGCGGCATGCATATATCTTTCAAAACATTTGTGTGTATTTCAATAATATCTCGCCTCACCAAAACACATTAATATTGGTAACAGGTTATATTTGTAAGATCTCAAAGAATTTCGCTGATTAGTACTTTCTTCCACATCATGACAGAGAAAAGGTAAGTAAAATTTAACCTAAAAAAAAGTCATGGGGTCATTGTATATGGTAATATTTAGAAAACAGAAATCTTAATAATATTTGTATTTCCTTGGAGAGAAACAAATAGGATAATCCTCTGTAGTGTATTTTGGGATTAATGGATTTTTTGCTTCAGCAAGACATTAACTGTTTGTCATTCATGAATGTATTCAATCAACAGATTCTATACCGCACCCAACCCAGTCCTAACTGACTTCCCCTAAGTTCAGTAATCACGATAGAAATGCTCACACCAGGTAGCAGGTCAATGGCATATTTTAGTAAATGCGAGCGGGGGGTGGGGTGGGGGAACTATTTATCCGCTGAAGGAGTAGTAGACATTAACATATCTACGCAAGGTAAATATCAAATAAATATACTGTTTTTGTTTTAATTTAAATGCATTGCATTGTCCAATATGACAATATAAGAGATATTTTGGAACTAGATAGAACTTATTACATCTCATCGATGTAATTTCCTTAGAAGCATAAATAAAATATGAGCGTTGAATGGTTATGGGTCATGTTCTGGTGACCCTTGAATTAGCCAATGGAAATGCAGCTTTCAAAAAATCTGAAAGTGAATCAAATCGTTCGGTACTCTTTCATCCTCTTCATCCACGCTGCTCGGTCTCCAAACACGAAGATATAA
This sequence comes from Megalonaias nervosa, assembly GCA_016617855.1. NCBI lineage: Eukaryota > Metazoa > Mollusca > Bivalvia > Unionida > Unionidae > Megalonaias > Megalonaias nervosa. Next base: position 8,036 of record JAECUM010018454.1, on the reverse strand, counting down.
GACTTTATCTGATTGGCTGATAAAATCATCGATTCTGGTAATAACATAGGTTGCCAGAACATGACCCCAGGCGGTCGCTGTCAGATTTTCATGTATAACAGTGGAGATCTGACTTTAATCAGATTGGTTTATAGTGAAAGTCATATAGGTCATGAATGCGCATTTACTAATCTTAAAATAAATATAAATTGTTGTTTTGAAGTTTAATACTAATTTTGTTTAGCCGAAGTCTATTCAATCCTGATTATTGAATGCTCTACACCTTAACTGTCAAGAAACTTCCAGACGAAATTTATCGATCGCTATAGACTTTTACAATGGTGGCCAGATACTAAACTGGTAAAGAAGAAGAGCACGTCGAGTCTAATCGTCACAAGATAGGGTAGTGCGAACTTTTTCATCAACACGCGTTGCCTTCATTGTGACACCATGGAGTGCGACATTCAACCCGGATTGTACTGGATCACAACTTTCGGTAGATCTTGTCCAAAACTTTTCACGTACTTTAATATTGATTTTGCCGTACGTTCTTTACGGGATGTGCAAATAATTATCTTCTAAAGGAATATGGTTGTATAATGATCCAAATAAAGTGAATAATTGCCATCCTAGGATATGTAGAATCAAATTATTAAAAATTACACCTATTACTGAAATAATCGGTGTTCAATGCATACAAAACCTGTATGACTTTTACTATGCACTAAAGTGTGTTAGTTTCACTACTAAATATTCATTGTTGGGATATTCGTGTGAAAGGATGATTACTGGATTCAGATATTCCAGATTTACTGTAATGTATTTGTGACCGGATAGTTGCATTAGTTGATTTGGAGCAGTAGACTGCAGAAGACAAACAAATTTTCTTTTGAGTTGGAATTGCATCACAAAAGAAACATTACTGTAACCCGTATGAGCTATTTTACCGCCTAAATACTATGTGGTCGGATAAAGTTCTGTCATTTGGGAGACCAGTTTATGTCCACATTCGTCTGTAAACAGTGGCGAGTTTATTTACTTTTATAAGCTAACATTTTTAAACCACGCTTGTATATAGGGTAGATTCCATGTTATAGGTATACCACCCACCCCTCACCCCACACCCGTTGTCAGGTGAACAATACCCTTAGTTTTATTTGTTGTTTTTGTTGTTCTTGTCTTGGGGTTTTTGCGCCATTTTTCAAATGATGATATGCTATACATTACATAACTAGCCCCTGTGAGGTAAATTTGCCATATTCAGAAGAAGTACCAGTTATTTCCCATTTCCTTTTCTGGAGTGGCCTAGTGCTTAGAGCGTCCGCCTCGGATGCGGGAGGTCATGGGTTCGATCCCCGGCCGAGTCATGCCAAAGACTTACAAAAAATGGTACTAACAGCTGCCTCGCTTGGTGCTCAACATTAAGAGGTTATTGTTTTAATACTGGTCGGCCTGGTGTCAGGATAATGTGACTGGGTGGGACATCGTGCTACATGTCTGCGCATGATGCCCCAGTGCTACACATCACTATAAACTGCCACACTGCAGACATCGTCGCGATATGACTGAAAAATTGTTCAAGCTACATTAAAAATCCAACTCACACACACACACACACACACACACACACACACACACACACACACACACACACACTGGAATCGCATCGAAAAGTGGCTGCCAAAATGTTCTTAGTAACAGTAAGAAGACACTGTTCCGGAAGGCGGAGTTAGGAAAATTTTCCCACGATCGCAGCAAATCAGTAAGGACATTACTGCGCAAGACTTTCATGAGTTTATTCGGACCAATAAGAATCACTTAAAGTTAGATGTTAACATGTAATATAAAAAATATTAAACTGTACGCAATGTATTTAACATGTACCGACTATGCGATAAACTGTGATATGCATCTCCATGCCTTTAATTTTCATACCTTCACATACATGTCTAAAGTCGATCCGTACTTGCACTTTCAGGTTTCTCTTCAAGCAATATCATTGTGCAAGATTCTTTGCAACCACTAAGAAAAATTTATAGACAAAAGTGAAGGACATAAATCTGATGTTTGCAGAACAGAGAGAGAACCAAATGTTTTACATCAAGTCATTCGTTCTCTTTTTAAGCTGATATTTCCACATGCTTAAATTAAATGACGGAGCTAAATTGTTATCTATGTCCTAGGTCAGATGTAATGCAACCTCGCAAATTCTAAAAGCAATATAAAATAACAGATTTTAAAATGTAAAACGCGTTGTTTCTCTATTGAGATGTACCAAATAAATTATGTTTTGAAATGTTTTCCTATACAAAAAAGACTATTCAATAGTGGGAAGCTAGTGGCAACCTTTCTTACGTACTCATGTTGGCCGAGCCGAGATTTGGACACACAGAGGTGCATTGTAAGCGATCTGTAATGTCGAGTGTCTCAGACCACTCGGCCACCCGTGATTCCCGTATCAATCCCATACCAATGAATTCGTGTGTAAGCTACTCAATTTTCCATCTTCTACATGTACAAATTTTGTTATTCAGATTTTTCTATTAGTGCGATTCATTTTAAACATGCCATTCATTTTGCGAAGGAAATCAAATTACAAACGTAACGGAAAGTCTGGACCTTGTGTATTTTTGCTAATCCCTGCTCTGTTATACCCCGTTGTAATAAATTGAATGGAATGTTTACGATACGTCAGTTGCCTCATTTATACATCTATAAACCCCCATTAACTTTGTAAGCCAACGCCAAAACATAATACAAGTACAGTTATCAACAAGAATAACGTTACGATATTTTCATTGTATAACAAGAGGCGTATCTCAGTTTTCCGAAACTTTCTGTAAAAATGTTTTCAAGAGTAGTAGTTTAACGTGATAGATCAATTGCATATTGACCTAGCGGTTTATGCTGGCTATAACATTTCTGTAAATCCTTGGTGTTGATGTGATGTGATACTTGTACTTATTGTACTTACCAATGGAGTATGAATATTGTTTCATGTCAGACCTTTGACGTATCAATAATGTGTGTGTGTGTGTGTGTGTGTGTGTGTGTGTGTGTGTGTGTAAAGACTGGTGTGTGAAAGTGCTTAATATCAGGAAAATAATTTTGCTAATATAAGCATCTGTTTCAAATTTATATTTCTAATCTGTAAAAAATAGAGCAAAATAGGAACTTAACTTTAAAATATTGTATTGAGTTTGTTTAATATGAAATACGCTGGGCATAGGAAAAATGAGCGCAGTTTCAGGCGTGTTTACTGATCTAAACAACAGTTTTGTGAGAAGTCATGAAAAATGTTTTGCATAGTGTCGCGTTCTACACCTGTGCAAAAGAAACATTTATGTTTTGCGTAGAATATTAGTTTCTTCGATAATAATGAACATCTATTTGAACTCAGAAATTCATAAGGAAAATTTAATTTTCTTTGCTATCTTTAATTTGGTTCTGTTTTGTTCTGAAATGAGTATTCATTTCTGAATAACTCTGTGCTGTAAATCATTAATAAAGCCAGGACGAAGAAAACTGTAAATGGCCTTTTTCAGGTTAACCACTATGTAGATCGTATGCTTTATCAAAAAGAGCTCGCTTACTGTGCTAGTCTTATAAATTAGCCCCCTCCCCCGCCCCCCCCCCCTCCGTGTTCATATTGTTGATTATTTGTGGGTCTAATGTAATCTGTGCATAAAATCGATAAAATGTTTGCAGACAGGTATGTCAACAACATATCGGTGTACAATTAAGACACTTACCGGTATTTCTTACGTCTCTTGAAGGTTTCTTTTTTGCGATATGTACAGAATATTTCCGGATCAGGTCCTATGCCTGATGACTTCTCAGATCTAAGTGGAAACAACACAACACTATGTCCTTTAGAGATTCTGAATTTCGTTGATACATACAGTTGTTACCAAATACCTGTAAGTGTCTAAACAGTGCTGCGCGGGTGTGTCCGGACAGTTTGTATGCAGCATTGCATATTTTAATTGACAGGTGACAGCAGACCTACAAACAGTCCATCAGTATCAAGACATATTTTGGGGTGGGTGGGAGGTTGATTTAAGGAACTATTGATATGCATATTTGATGCAAAATTGAAATTCTGACAAACTCAGACATTAGACACTTCTCTTTGTTATGAAAAAGAAACAGAATTACGTTTGAAAATATCCTATTTGATGCTTCGACGATATGCATGCAAATGAAGAAGCAGTATCTTGAAAGGAACATTGGCCATGAAGTTATAAGTAAAGATTGGCCATGAAGTTATAAATAAAGATTAGCCATGAAGTTATAAATAAAGATTAGCCATGAAGTTATAAGTAAAGATTGGCCATGAAGTTATAAATAAAGATTGGCCATGAAGTTATAAATAAAGATTGGCCATGAAGTTATAAATAAAGATTAGCCATGAAGTTATAAATAAACATTGGCCATGAAGTTATAAATAAAGATTGGCCATGAAGTTATAAATAAAGATTGGCCATGAAGTTATAAGTAAAGATTGGTCATGAAGTTATAAGTAAAGTTATAAGTAAAGATTGGCCATGAAGTTATAAGTAAAGATTGGCCATGAAGTTATAAGTAAAGATTGGCCATGAAGTTATAAGTAAAGATTGGCCATGAAGTTATAAATAAAGATTGGCCATGAAGTTATAAGCAAAGATTGGCCATGAAGTTATAAATAAAGATTGGCCATGAAGTTATAAATAAACATTGGCCATGAAGTTATAAATAAAGATTGGCCATGAAGTTATAAATAAACATTGGCCATGAAGTTATAAGTAAACATTGGCCATGAAGTTATAAGTAAAGATTGGCCATGAAGTTATAAGTAAAGATTGGCCATGAAGTTATAAATAAACATTGGCCATGATGTTATAAATAAAGATTGGCCTTGATGTTATAAATAAATAAATATTGGCTAGGAGGTTACACACACACACACACACACACACACACACACACACACACACACACACACACACACACACAGACACACATATATATATATATATATATATATATATATATATATATATATATATATATATATATATATATATATAGTATATATATATATATATATATATATATATATATATATATTACCAGCGTGTTTGCATGTGATGGTTTAACTCATGTAAGGATGAATTTATAACCTGACTTGTATGGAAACCGTGTTGTTCATAGAGAATCCGCTTTAAACACAAACTTTACATCATTGACAGTCCTAATTTCGTGATATTACTTGATATTTGTGTACTATGTTTCTTCGCGACCTCACACGCTAATTCTGAGACCCTGCAGTCATCAACTGGGTCAGTAGTGTTCTGACAGTGACTGTATGTGCTGATTAAAAAATATTCGAAGAAATGAGATATAAATACATACAACAATTCAAGACTAAGCAAACACTATGAAATTGATTAATTTAACTAATGCCATATTGCAAGATATAGTTCAACACCGTTTTTGGTGATCTAAATAGTTTCACGCTATATTATAATGCAAGCGTTAAAATTCACGCTGAGAGCACAAATCATGGCTGATAGAGCGTATAACGTTCCTTTTGACAATTTTAGAGAAGTTTTGCAGTCATTTGGAGAAGTCTTAAGTTTTTCCTTCAATGCTAAAATACCATAACAAATTTAAAACACATTTGGCAGAAACCGAAAGAACAAAATGAAACTATCACAGTGTTTATAACCCATGGTGCAAATCGCTTTTCATAATTACATGTATTACCAGTTTCGTAACCTATGCCAAGTTCCGCTCCCAATCTAGGCAAATGCAATCAAGGAATCTCGTTAACACAAGATTCTATCGTGTATGGACACCAATCATCCAGTCATCGTATTCAGTAATGCGGAGTTTGTATTCTTACCCAGACAGATAATCTATACATTTACACAGATGGGAACTTTTTTCCCTTTAATTCAGAATTTAGACACTGTACATTTCAGATCATTTACCGTATGTACTCGCACGTAAGTCGAATCAAACTGCAAACAATAAAAATCCTGATCTGCCATCGTATAATGCACCGGCAGATCACGGTCTATGGTGCTTGTTCTACTGATTACTCCTAAAAACTGCACATACCCAGATCTGCCGACGGATTATGCCACAGCAGATCTGGGTTTGTGCAGTTTGCACTTGGATTCATAAGCGAATACAGACGGTACAGTACTTGTTCATATACACACAACCTCACAACTAAAGAAAACATAATTTAATACTAAGAAATGAAAAATCCTGGGAAACGGAATGTAATTTAAGCAGATAAAAGTGTGATGTAGACACGGGCAAAATTAGTATATCTGTTATAAGATTCAAACAACTTTATTTTATAATTTTTTTTATAATTTTATTTTATAATTTATAAGATTCAAAGAGATACATTAGGATATTACTGTATAATTTATGCATAAAACTATAAAGTATAGACTATTCAAATAAATTATGCATGTCTGACCATTTAAACTAATTTTCATATTTAGCTGATTGAGATTTTAAATGTACTCCTCTAGTCTAAAAATTTCTTAACAGCCTAATAAAGACATAAATGTTTAAATTTGATTCTAAAACTCAGATCTATATATAATATTTTGTCAGTATTGTTAGAAAACTAAAATGCGTACGACTGGTTGTTATTCCAGTGCTCGTGGCAAACTTCTCATGATGAAATATTCCATTAAGCTGACTTCTAACAATCAAAATATGATTCACTTGTTTTACATAAAATAACAGAAATGCATAATTGATACATTTTCAGACTGACGGTAACTACATTTATCATCATCTCACATTTTCATATTATGTGTAAGAGCTTTGAGCTTAATATAACGTCATACTTTCGGTTGAAATTATTTTAACTTGATTCCATTAATATGCTCCAGTAGTAAGAAACAAATTGTCATAAGATTTTTATTTAAAGTTTTAAATTCTCCATTTTTCATGCAACCTTTTTCTGTCATTTTGAACTTAATTATCATTACAAATTATATTCCTAAGTAAGAATGATATTTGAAAATTACAGATTGCGACATCATTTTTTTTTAACTTATGCAATTGCACTCGATTCCTCGTCAGTTACCTGTTTCCATCTTAGATGTATTTTCTATAATATTGACATGTACTCCATATACGTTCCTTGTAATCCATATATCATTTTCAATTCACCAAAAGAAAATGTATCCCCACTAACTGGTATATCAATACTATTGTGAACACCCATTTGTTCTAACAAGTATTGGTATTAATATGTTCTGTCCGTATCAAACTCGTATTATACAAGAGCCATGGCAATTGTGTCCAGTGTACCAACATATATGTTTTTGCTTTTGAATTCAATCCATACTTTTCAAATCATTTATTACAGAAATTTATTATACAGTGGCACGAACAAAATTTCGATGTCTGATACAAAACTAATCATTAAAGTTAATAATAAACAGACAAATCCATTCTTGTGCGTTTCATATCACTCTTTTTAACTAGGATATTTTCAGTGCTCTAAAATTATGTAGTATTTGCCATTCTCAAACCAGCTTGTTCATAATTTTGAATAATAACACGTCACTTGATTTTCTCAAGACAAACTTCAAATACACAATTGAAAGATCATATGTTGAATGTCAGTTAAAGATTTGTGTGGACACGATGGAGGTTTAAATAAATGTGTATATTTTGAAAATAATGTTGATTTAATTACTGTGTTTTTACCGAAAGTAATTTTTCCCATTTTTCAAATTCTAAGTAAAAAATTTACCTTTGCATTGTGTCCCCTGAAATCAAGCTAAAACCATTATAAACAGAAATTTTTGCACTGCCCTTGCTACAGACCTAAAATAAATACCCCATATAAACTGATATCTGACTTTGCTAAGGCTCCAATCGAAATCGCTCTTTTGCTTTTCGATATATTGATTGTAATACAGAAATTTTTGCAGTAAGTTCAATATATCACGGAGTGGTACTTCAGTACATTTAGAAACATATGTGCATTACCTGAATGTTGCCTAAGTTTGTGTTCAAATTTAGAGCAATTTCCA